>BTPG01000002.1:277711414-277733914 GCA_036245525.1 Semisulcospira habei | reverse complement strand
TGAGGACACTGCCAAGAGTAAATATTTAGAAGTACTTCCTGACAGACACCTGCACAAGCGCAGCATTGTGGTTAATCCACAGTTTCTATTTCTATTATAACTGACGACTTTAAAGGCGCAGAAACCTTGCACTGTGTAAGATTGTCATTAACTCATTGTGCCCGAGGTACGAAATACCCACATTTTGGAGTTATCCTCTGACGACTGCATTACAATTCAGAAGACAGATCGACTATGATAGTTCAAGGGTGGTGGCAGGACAGCTTGGCGCCTATAGGCGCCAAGCTATCCTGCCACCACCCTTGAACTATCATGGTCGAGCCCTATCTTGCTGTGGTGTGTCTCGGGCAGAATGAGTTAAAAATATCTGTGCAAATGTGCAAACTGGCGCCAACTGTCCGACGCAGGCCTTGAAAGTAGACGTGGAGATACCGTCGGGGCCTGACGCTTTCCTGGCCGAGTTCTGTTTTTGAAACAGTTTTCTTCACCTTATCCAGCTAGATGATAAAGGGGGAGGGAGAGGGAGAGGGGATGACACAGGAGAGGTCTCAGACGGTGGGTGCTGGGCGGGGGTTGTGTTCCGCCGATCAAACTTTTTGGCAAAGAATTCGTTGAGTTGGTCAGGGAGAGTGGGATTGTCACTGGCGGTAGACACTGACTTTTTCTTATAATCTGTGATCTGTTGTAGGCCCTGCCAGACCCTCCGGGTACTGTTGAGAGGAGCACACCTTCTCGATCTTGTCTCTAAAGCTTGCCTTGGCTTTTTTTTTTTATGGCTATGTCCAAATCAGATGTGTCCTTTTTGTATACAGCTTTGTCGCCGCTCTGGTAGGCGTCTTTCTTTGACTTAATCAAAAATGCCAATGTCTTTTCAGTGAACCACGGCTTATCGTTCGCGTCGTGTTTAAAAAAACAAATGCTGCGCATTGACTTTCGGGGTCATATGAAAGGTTAAGTTCTACCGACGTCATTTGTCGTTCAGTAAGCTGAGAGATATGGCACGCTTACTTCGCGGCGAACAAAGCAGGCTAATCTGGGGAATACTCTCGCCACAAACGGTGCACGTTCTGATACACAGCCGGGGGGGGGGGGGGGGGGGGGGGGCTGCAGCGGCTGCAGTCAGTCGTCGGACGTTACAGCACACCTCAGTCCCAATGGCTGGCAGGGTAATTTTTTTTTAACCCATTCAGCCCTGACGCACTACAGCAGGAGATGGGTCGATCCATCTCCGTGCGACTGGTGCACAGTCATTAGATAACGCCTCCAAAAGTTGGGAAATACGGCCGTCGGGCTGAATAAGTTAAAGTAATAATAATAATAATAATAATGATAATACATGTAATAATAATATGTGATTTCAGCTTGTAGAGCAACGTTTTTTGAGATGTTACACTCTTGCTCCGCCGCTCAAACCCTGTGGCCCACGCTGCAGCTGGAGTTGAGACACGTAGTGTGAAAACAGCCCAGGACGGCTCGGTGGACAGCTTTTACGGTCTGTAACTCGATGCAACTCTGACACTGATTTTTCTCAACTACCAAAAAAACAACAACAACAAACAAACAAACAAACAACGTAAAAAGGTATCAGACATGGATATATGGATATATAAAATTAGCAAAAGTTAAAGACATTTTGGATGCCGGCTGTGATGCCTGCCAGGAATCTCGATATCCCATTATAGGGGTGCACGCTATAGAAGGGTCATAGAAAACTGGAAGTAATTTAATCCAATGCAGCTTTTTCCTAGGGTAGAGCATCTATGCAACAAAACAAAAAAAGGAGTGCATTTGCCAGTCGGTTGTTTCTTACCACCTATTTGAGCATACGGTTACCGAAGTGGTGAGGTTACAGAAAGTCCCGCTCTGATACGTCGGAACTTTGTGTTCTTTTTCGAGTCTTGTAATAAGGAACTCTGAACGGGTTTAGAATATTGTGCATGCGCCTGATCGGTTTGTTTCCTTAGATGTAACATAACGTGTCAAAGATGCTTTTATTGGAAGTGTCCGGTAACAGTTTCGGACAATCACTACTGAATTACTTCAAAATACCTGACACCAAACAACCCCACCCTCTTTCCACTTGACGTCACTGTGATGGGGTCATGCTTGCTTAGTTTGCTGTTTACCTCTCGCGTATCTGACCTGAATCATGTCTGCTCTTCCTGACTGGATCCTAAGGCATTACTGTACCTCACAATCTACAACCGTTAAAATTTCTGCTTGGCTCCTCCGCTTAAAAGGGCTGTGCCCTTAAATGAGTTAACAATAATACCAGGGGTATCATTTTGAAGACCCTGCCTACCCGTTTTCAATTCAATGAATCCATTCAACGTTTTAGCATCAGAGAAGGCTCGTGCGGTGCCCCTACCAAAAAAAAAAAAAAAAGCAAAGCTACCTAATTTTTCTCTTTAACTCATTCTACCCCAGACACACCACAGCAAGATATGGATCGACCATGACAGTTCAAGGGTGATGCCAGAATAGCTTGGCGCCTATGGGCGCCAAGCTATTCTGGCATCACCCTTGAACTATCATGGTCGATCTGTGTCCTGCACTCCAACGCAGTCTTCAGAGGACAACGGCAACATTTGGGGATTTCGGTGTTGGGCTAGAATTAGTTAAGTTATTCGCTTTTGAAAGCCATAGTTGTGCAACCCTCCAAAGCTACACGAACAGCTACATCTTGGCGACCATATCTAAATAGCCGTATGTCGTAGGCTTTTAAAAGTTTGTACGGTAAGTAAGATAATCATGCTGTTTATGCAGACACTGCATTTGAAGACTCTACTCCTTTAGACGGAGAGCATTCGGACGCATCGAGCGCCCCTCGTACACAGAATTGTCATTCGGGACCAATGGCGTTTCGTTTTGTCAGGAAGCAATATGCGGACATCGAGTTGGAGACTTATTCAAAGCGCCCCGCATCAGAAGCTGCGGACGTGACGTATTGCTTTGCCGCCGGCAACGCTATACAACATTTTTGCCGCTATTGATGCGGGGCCGGATCCTTAAATAAGTTGAACGAATACGACAGTCATATTGACACAAACTCGGACGGACACGTACACTTACGACCCATGCCCATCTCTTTCCATAATTGGCATGAAGTATGGAAATTCGGCCCTTATCTGGCAAATACCAGTACCCCAATACGCAAAAGGCCATCGGGCCGACGTCGGCCCGATGGCCTTTGCGCACTGGGACATGTGCCTTTGAAAAGAAAGATCATCAATGTCATAACTAGAAATCTCGCATTCCACAAAAATCTCGCATTCCACAAAAATGCTGTTACGTTTGTGGTTGTGTCATTCTTTTGAGAGCATGAGTGTGTTAATCAAAGGAAAGATCCCATATTTATTTGAGTTATTTTGGATAAGAATTACGTACCTTTATAGTAGGATTCATTTTCTTTTGCTTGGAGAATTGCGATCGACTTCTGTTGTGTCGCTAAAATGACGCGGCTTTTCGTTTCATTGTTGCTATATTCCGAGCTCGTTTGACCTAGAACGTTCCGGGAAAAGCGCGATTACTCTATTGACTTCAAATATGACGTCAAAGTTGTTGGGAACATTTCGTAACATTGTATCGAATTCGCCTAGACGTTAGTAGACATTTCTGGATTGATCTACAATGTTCTTTTTAATGAATATTAATGAGTTTTGGTTACGTTTTCTTTTCTGATTGGTCGTGTTGTGCGAATTTGCTAGATTATTCTGGAAATCTGTAATAGTATAAACGAGCGTGTTAGAAAATATGTGTGTACATTGTATGAGAGACGCAGTGTGTCAAGTGTTGATGCATTGTAGAGGAGACAGTGTATCAGTGTTGGTGCATTTGTGGATGCATTGTGCAAAGATCTTCACAAACTTTGTCGGAGGCAAACTCGTTATGCGCTCCCTCATCGAGGCCTCCAAGACATACAAACGGGTTGGAGCAAACAAGAAGCCACGTGTATCGTCAGGTCCGCGCGAAAAACAAGACTCAAGGCAACTGAACACGATGGCATATTTTATTTCAGTTTCGCACACAATACAAAGAAAGCCTAGATGTAAGCTTGGAGTGACATAGCAGCTCAGCAACAAAATGAAGAACTTCAAATCAACGCCGCAATGTGAAGCCTAAACGAGTTACTGGTCACTGAACACGCTCCTCGGTCAATAATCCACTGCGGGGCATGGGGGACCGACCGGCAGGATCAAGAAATTTCGTGCTTTCTGACGCTGTGCTCGAAGCAAACCGAACTCGAATATAAAAAGGGCAAAAACCACACACCCTAAAAAAACATTAAAAAAAAAATCGATCTATCTAATCTATCTATCTAATCTTATCTAATCTTATGTAATCTTATCTTATGTAATCTTATCTTATCTATCTATCTACTTTGAAAAAAATAAAAAGGGACTGTGATGAAACTCTATGCTCATGCATAGTGTTCATACAGTAGGTTTAGTACGGTACAGTTTTGGTTAGCGGTTTGTTTGTGACGATAGTCCGTGGTGGCACGTGATCCACTTGCAATCTTTAAGAAATGGTTAACACGGGAGTTTTAGTGAGTTGTAGGCGAGAGCTCAGTCTGGCAGAGCTGTAGAAATGTTAGTACAGGCTTTACTGTCAATGTGGGCAGACTTGTGTGAGATACCTTAGCCCGTATTCCAAGACTCTAAAACCTAAAATTCAGAGTGCGTGTCGGAGGTTGGAGCGACGGACGCCGAGACGTCAGTCACCAGGGACCTAATGCGAGATCATCTCTCCATCTCTTCACTCGGGGAGTGAGCGACCGGTGCCGAGACACTTGGGTCACAGCGAAGATACGGTACGAGCAACGAGGACATCCACGGTACGAGAGACAGGACGACTCGGGAGCGTACGAAGGACTTGCACGCCTTGACGTGAAAAAGGACTGAACGTAACCAGGCGAGAACACCAAACAGGTTGGAGTGTGAGATACTACTACCTAGTCTGGCAGTGATATTGTGTGTGTGCATGTGGTGTTGAGATGCTGGTAGTGGGGAAGTGTATATAGTTTGATAATCTTTTGAGCGTTTTATTGTTTACTTTTGTATAAACCTTGTCGTTAGAAAGGAAGCCCGTGTGTTGAGTCAGTGGCGGTGTATGCGTCTGTTGTGCGAGAGTCTGTGCGTACGAATGGGGGCAAGTCTGCGAGCGTTACAGGGACAAATGAGTTAACCCGTTCAGTGCCGAGAAAATATTAACACCACCCAACTGCAAGAGGTATAGATCCTCATGAGCCCCGCAGTCGCCTGGAAGGTGCATGCGGATCTATTTCTCCTGGAGATGCGCGCATGTTTGAGAGAGAGAGAGAGAGAGAGAGAGAGAGAGAGAGAGAGAGAGAGAGAGAGAGAGAGAGAGAGAGAGAGAGAATCAATGAATCAACGAATCTTTATTTTACAACGGTGAAGATATTAACACAGTCAGTGACTATGTCATTTTTCGTACCTGCCGTTGCTACAACAACGACTAACTAAGTGCAAAATATACATAAAAAAGAGACATCAAAGCACAGTAATACAAAATATATAGTCCACTAAACACAAACACGCGCATACGGTGACGGAGTTGCCTCTTTTACATCACCGCCACTGTCTGACTTTCTCTAGAAGTCAAGTTTTTTTTAGTGTTTTAATTCTTTTCTGAAAAAAATTAATTTTTACTAAAGAAGTTGAAAAGATACAAAGCTGGCTAACGAACTTATCCAATGTCTTTCTCCAAAATAGCTATTTGCCAAAGTTCAAGTAAATATGACAAAAATTACGGACTCTAATCTGGGTCAACCGACTTCCTATAAACAGTTGTTTATGTCTTCAATGAGACATTCAATTACAATATGCTCGGAGGCTCTCTTAGCCACCCACTTAAGAAAGTATTTCGCCAAGTTTCAAGCTTGTTTGTACAGAAATATCGAATATCGGAGATTATCTTGTTTACATACACACACACACACACACACACACACACACACACACACACACACACACACACACACACACACATATACATACATACATACGCACATACATAAATACGCACATAAAGTGCTTTGCGCCAAATGTACGTTCAGCAGCGAGGTTAGCGTAACTAGACATGACGTAATTTTTATCTTGTCACTTCAATTGTTAGAGGTTTAGCCTGCCCGCCTTCGACATCATGGACATGCTATTAAATTTGCCCCCTCCCCCTCCCCCCCCCTCCCCGCGACTCGTCCTAAAAAGTGCCTTCTATAAATAGAAGGGAATTTAAAAGTGCAGTATGTCGAACAGACGCAAATTGGCTAATTAATTTCCAAATGAAAACAACTGGAATCATAACGACAAACAAGAACCAAACACAAAAGTAAATAAAGAAAACAAAAAAGTGCAAACACGTTGGATTTAACTTATTGTACAAAATTTAAGTTCATATCATTTATTTACACAAGATCTAAAATCGTGAAGCGTGATTGGCTTTATTTTCGGTTCCCGTGACTCGTGACTGCAATTTTTTCCCTGGCCATCCGTGAGAAAGAGTTCTTCGTGATACGTAAAGCCAAAATAAGATCTTCGTGATCCGTGAAAACACTCTTGTTATTTTGTGAAAGGTGAAAAGTATCTGGCTATTCCTTAATTTCTAACCCGCAGTTTCTACTACCCCCCAAACCCCCGTGCCGCTTGCTACCCCCCCCCCCCCAACCCTCTTATTCCACCCCCGACCCGTTGTTAGAGTTTTAGTCTGCATCGTCTCGTTCCATCGTGATGCGCAAAAAAATAAATCGTCATGAATTCGTGATGGACCCCCCCCCCCCTCCCTCCACATACAAGTACACCAAAAAGAAATAGGACGATGTGCTGCGATCATGATTGTCAAGATTTAACTCAATGTGCCCTGAGGTACGAAATACCCACATTTTTTTAGTTATCCTCTGAGGATTGCATTACAATGCAGAAGACAGATAGCTGGCGCCTATAGGGGCGCCAAGCTATCCTGCCACCACCCTTGAGCTATCATGGTCGAGCCATATATTGCTGTGGCGTGTCGCGGGCAGATGAGATAATTACTAAATATGATAGGTATGTACCACTATTTGCAATCCAAAGCAACGCAATGCAATCTATGCTATACAATTGTAACTCCTGCGACACACACTAAGAAGTACGGATTTGCTGCAGGATATGCCGGAAAGATCATGACATCGGAATGGGGTGGTTGATTAGTTTGGCTCCTTTCTCGACGCGGCCAAGCTAATCCCGCACTACCGTTCAGCCATCCGGGTTACTCCCTCTCCTTCAAGGACCAGCGAAAGTGGACAAGGCGTTTTTGCTGTGATTTAAGGACCCATCTGGCGACACATCGTCAGAGCGAGGGCAGCAGAAATGCAAATGCAGAACTCGCTGAGGCGGAGACCTCCTGCACACATGTAAATGTACACACACCCATGATGCCGGCACAGCGAAAAGAGGGAAATAACCAACGTAGCAAATAAATTGTGTGTGTGTGTGTGTGTGTGTGATGGTGTGTGTGTGTGTGTGTGTGTGTGGACAAGTTAGGACACTGTGTTTATTTTATGCAGTTGAAAGCAACAAGTTTTACAGAGAGAACTGAAGTTTACAGCGAGAACTGTTTTTCCTATGACAATATGATTCTCAGACTTAAAGTACCACTAGGCGTAAATCTGGCGACATATTTCAGCACCATTTGTGTTTGTTATGCCTTGTCGACACACCAAATGAACTTTAACAGCAGTTTGGACACGCAGCAAAAGCATACGAGTAGTTCTGCTCCGCCGTTGTCAGGTTACTCGATATACAGACGACATGTGCTGAACGGTTACAGAAGTGTATAGATCTACGAACAGTTACGGCGGCAGTGGGCCTTCAAAGTCTGGCAGTAATTTTCACAAGTAAGTATACACAATATGGCAACATTCAAACAATTAACTTATTCAGCCCGGCGCACTTATTTCCCAAATTTTGGAGGCGTCATCTAACGACTGTGCACCTGTTGCAGGAGATGGGTCGACCATGATAATTCAAGGGCAGTGCCAGATTAGCTTGGCGCCGACAGGCGCCAAGCTAATCTGGCACTGCCCTTGAATTATCATAGTCGCCCCATCTCCTTCTGTAGTGCATCAGGGCTGAATGGGTTAAATAGTGATGGAAAAGATAACGCGCGCCGAATATACTACGTAATGTAAAACTGCACTTTAGATGAACCCAACCCTCCCTCCCCGCAGCATATAAAGGACAGTCGTCGGGGCAACTAAAGAGTAGAGTCCGAAATAGCTCAGGCGGTTAAACGACGGAGCAGGAGAGCGAAGGGAATCGCCGGGTCGTGGGTTCGAATCCCGTCCCGGCCCCGGTAGCTGGACTCACAATCCAGGGGGAAAAAACGGATTTGTTAAATAGCATGTCCGTTGAAAGGTCCTGGCAAATCAAAGTGGCACAGTTGGAGTGCGCCTGAGTTGATCAGTGTTCAGGTCGTACTCCATAGGCAATAGACTTCCCTGTCCCCCATAACCCGCCCGTCAGGGCCGTCCATGATAACCTCGGTGCTGTGGACGTTAAACCCGAACTAACCAACCAACTAAAGAGATTGGACACTCGGAAAAAGGGAGGGATGGGGTCGTTTAGAGGTCAGTAAACTGCGGTACAGTGTGTTCGGCGCGCTTTAACCCAATACATCCTGAGGCTGATTAAAAAAGAAAAATTCTTATTGTCCTACGACATAAAGGCTATATCACAGATTAGGAGATAGATCAAGCAATTTATTTCAAGGGCGGTGCCAGAATAGCTTGGCGTCTCAGGCGCCAAGCTATTCTGGCACCGCCCTTGAACTATCATAGTCAAATTTATTTCAAGCGATGGATGTATCGGGATAACAAGGGTTAAGAGATGTCCTTCATTACAGGGGGGGGGGGGAGGGGGGGTATAGGTGGCCACACCAATCTATCCACATACATAGATCTATTCAGGGCCGGATCCAGGGGGGGGGGGGGGCATGAGCCCCCCCCCTTCCCCCATAAAAACTACAACATAAAACTTTGATACACTGAAGGATGATCTTTGCTCACCTTGGTGAAAAAAAAACCAAAATAAAGCCATACTCAAAACAGTCAAAAACTCTGCTTTAGGTGTCTGTTTCTCCAAACATCTTCCCCCCCCCAAAACATGAAAGTGATCCGGCCCTGCTATTAGTGTAGTTATCTCCTGTGAACTACTGGTTTACATTTTCGAATAAATCCAAGTTTTGACCTATACAATCGAAACGAAAAACCCAGTACACAAACGGTCATCAAACCGATGTCGGTCTCAGTTGGCGCAGGGCAACTCTATACGACGTCGGAATGACATGACCTTTTGTGCACCAGACGTCGGGCCGGTGGCTTTTTGCTTCCTGTGAAATTGATTGACAAGGATCCTTACCGGAAGCAGAAGTTGCGTCAACGACAGGCGAGTAGTGGTTGACCAGAGCGATGAGAGTGTTGGCGGTCTTGGCGGCAAAGCTGATCATGTTCGGAGTCACTTGTTGAAGAGTGTCACACGGTTTGTGGTAGCACTGTACCATGTAGCCACGACTTTCGGCTTAAAGGAAACGAGCGAGGACAGAGACAGAGTGATACGCAGTCAGGGATTTGGGGGCCACCGGCACCAAATTCAGGGGCTGATCAATTACCTCGAGGAGGGGGAGGGGGGGGGGGGGGTCCAACTTTTTGTTTGGAACCGTCAACTTTACACAAAAGACCTTTTCGTTTCCGACGCCAGACCTTGCTTCCAGTGGTCGAAAGATCGAACAACAAGGGGGGAGAGGGGAGTGGAGGGGGGGGGGGGTCAAGGGGGCGGGAGCAGAGAGAAGGCACGTGTGTGTGGAGACTCTCAGCTCTCGCCAAAGTATCAAACAACGGGAACGGGGGAGGGTGCGGAACATGTACGTGTTTCAAAATCTCGCCACTAATATCAAGGGGGAGGGGGGGGGGGTACAAACAACCCCAAAAGCGACTTTTTTATAGCATTTTAAACAATTTTGGGTAAGGTGGGGGTTGGGGGGGGGTCCGGCCCCCTCCCCCCCATTCGGATCCGCCCCCTGAGATTACAGGTAATGCTAAACATGCCCCACCCCCACCACACATAATGCCTCTCCCCTCCCCCCCCCCCATCCCCCTCTTTCCGCGGCGTGTGCATGCAGTCATGGATACCTTTGACAGTATCGATGGCTGCATGCACCAGAGGGTTAAACTGTACCTATCTAAACGTGTGGGTATACACGAGGTACATGTTAACAATACATGCATGCTAAACGTGTGGGTATACACGAGGTATATGTTAACAATACATGCATGCACCAGAGGGTTAAACTGTACCTATCTAAACGTGTTGCAATACACGAGGCACATGTTAACAATACGCATGCACACGCGAGAATGTAATGACGAGTGACTGCCAACATACAACAAAATGAATCACTGTATTACTGTTGTTTATTTGTATCCAGGCGTTTCTGAGTTCACTGACCTGTGTCTGTGATGAACAGAGCATTGTAACCCTGCATCCAGGCGTTTCTGAGTTCACTGACCTGTGTCTGTGATGAACAGAGCATTGTAACCCTGCATCCAGGCGTTTCTGAGTTCACTGACCTGTGTCTGTGATGAACAGAGCATTGTAACCCTGCATCCAGGCGTTTCTGAGTTCACTGACCTGTGTCTGTGATGAACAGAGCATTGTAACCCTGCATCCAGGCGTTTCTGAGTTCACTGACCTGTGTCTGTGATGAACAGAGCATTGTAACCCTGCATCCAGGCGTTTCTGAGTTCACTGACCTGTGTCTGTGATGAACAGAGCATTGTAACCCTGCATCCAGGCGTTTCTGAGTTCACTGACCTGTGTCTGTGATGAACAGAGCATTGTAACCCTGCATCCAGGCGTTTCTGAGTTCACTGACCTGTGTCTGTGATGAACAGAGCATTGTAACCCTGCATCCAGGCGTTTCTGAGTTCACTGACCTGTGTCTGTGATGAACAGAGCATTGTAACCCTGCATCCAGGCGTTTCTGAGTTCACTGACCTGTGTCTGTGATGAACAGAGCATTGTAACCCTGCATCCAGGCGTTTCTGAGTTCACTGACCTGTGTCTGTGATGAACAGAGCATTGTAACCCTGCATCCAGGCGTTTCTGAGTTCACTGACCTGTGTCTGTGATGAACAGAGCATTGTAACCCTGCATCCAGGCGTTTCTGAGTTCACTGACCTGTGTCTGTGATGAACAGAGCATTGTAACCCTGCATCCAGGCGTTTCTGAGTTCACTGACCTGTGTCTGTGATGAACAGAGCATTGTAACCCTGCATCCAGGCGTTTCTGAGTTCACTGACCTGTGTCTGTGATGAACAGAGCATTGTAACCCTGCATCCAGGCGTTTCTGAGTTCACTGACCTGTGTCTGTGATGAACAGAGCATTGTAACCCTGCATCCAGGCGTTTCTGAGTTCACTGACCTGTGTCTGTGATGAACAGAGCATTGTAACCCTGCATCCAGGCGTTTCTGAGTTCACTGACCTGTGTCTGTGATGAACAGAGCATTGTAACCCTGCATCCAGGCGTTTCTGAGTTCACTGACCTGTGTCTGTGATGAACAGAGCATTGTAACCCTGCATCCAGGCGTTTCTGAGTTCACTGACCTGTGTCTGTGATGAACAGAGCATTGTAACCCTGCATCCAGGCGTTTCTGAGTTCACTGACCTGTGTCTGTGATGAACAGAGCATTGTAACCCTGCATCCAGGCGTTTCTGAGTTCACTGACCTGTGTCTGTGATGAACAGAGCATTGTAACCCTGCATCCAGGCGTTTCTGGGTTCACTGACCTGTGTCTGTGATGAACAGAGCATTGTAACCCTGCATCCAGGCGTTTCTGAGTTCAATGACCTGTGTCTGTGATGAACAGAGCATTGTAACCCTGCATCCAGGCGTTTCTGAGTTCACTGACCTGTGTCTGTGATGAACAGAGCATTGTAACCCTGCATCCAGGCGTTTCTGAGTTCACTGACCTGTGTCTGTGATGAACAGAGCATTGTAACCCTGCATCCAGGCGTTTCTGGGTTCACTGACCTGTGTCTGTGATGAACAGAGCATTGTAACCCTGCATCCAGGCGTTTCTGGGTTCACTGACCTGTGTCTGTGATGAACAGAGCATTGTAACCCTGCATCCAGGCGTTTCTGGGTTCACTGACCTGTGTCTGTGATGAACAGAGCATTGTAACCCTGCATCCAGGCGTTTCTGAGTTCACTGACCTGTGTCTGTGATGAACAGAGCATTGTAACCCTGCATCCAGGCGTTTCTGAGTTCACTGACCTGTGTCTGTGATGAACAGAGCATTGTAACCCTGCATCCAGGCGTTTCTGAGTTCACTGACCTGTGTCTGTGATGAACAGAGCATTGTAACCCTGCATCCAGGCGTTTCTGGGTTCACTGACCTGTGTCTGTGATGAACAGAGCATTGTAACCCTGCATCCAGGCGTTTCTGAGTTCACTGACCTGTGTCTGTGATGAACAGAGCATTGTAACCCTGCATCCAGGCGTTTCTGAGTTCACTGACCTGTGTCTGTGATGAACAGAGCATTGTAACCCTGCATCCAGGCGTTTCTGAGTTCACTGACCTGTGTCTGTGATGAACAGAGCATTGTAACCCTGCATCCAGGCGTTTCTGAGTTCACTGACCTGTGTCTGTGATGAACAGAGCATTGTAACCCTGCATCCAGGCGTTTCTGGGTTCACTGACCTGTGTCTGTGATGAACAGAGCATTGTAACCCTGCATCCAGGCGTTTCTGAGTTCACTGACCTGTGTCTGTGATGAACAGAGCATTGTAACCCTGCATCCAGGCGTTTCTGAGTTCACTGACCTGTGTCTGTGATGAACAGAGCATTGTAACCCTGCATCCAGGCGTTTCTGGGTTCACTGACCTGTGTCTGTGATGAACAGAGCATTGTAACCCTGCATCCAGGCGTTTCTGAGTTCACTGACCTGTGTCTGTGATGAACAGAGCATTGTAACCCTGCATCCATGCGTTTCTGAGTTCACTGACCTGTGTCTGTGATGAACAGAGCATTGTAACCCTGCATCCAGGCGTTTCTGAGTTCACTGACCTGTGTCTGTGATGAACAGAGCATTGTAACCCTGCATCCAGGCGTTTCTGGGTTCACTGACCTGTGTCTGTGATGAACAGAGCATTGTAACCCTGCATCCAGGCGTTTCTGGGTTCACTGACCTGTGTCTGTGATGAACAGAGCATTGTAACCCTGCATCCAGGCGTTTCTGAGTTCACTGACCTGTGTCTGTGATGAACAGAGCATTGTAACCCTGCATCCAGGCGTTTCTGAGTTCACTGACCTGTGTCTGTGATGAACAGAGCATTGTAACCCTGCATCCAGGCGTTTCTGAGTTCACTGACCTGTGTCTGTGATGAACAGAGCATTGTAACCCTGCATCCAGGCGTTTCTGGGTTCACTGACCTGTGTCTGTGATGAACAGAGCATTGTAACCCTGCATCCAGGCGTTTCTGAGTTCACTGACCTGTGTCTGTGATGAACAGAGCATTGTAACCCTGCATCCAGGCGTTTCTGAGTTCACTGACCTGTGTCTGTGATGAACAGAGCATTGTAACCCTGCATCCAGAAGGACAAGTGATCGCTGCGAACAAAGTCACTGCTGTCGTAAGCTTGTGTCATTTTGCAAGGAAGGCTGAACGTCTCGGTCTGCCAGCAAAAAAAAAAAAAACGAAATTCAGTGCGAGAAAGTAGTTTGTATTTTCGAAGTAAATTATACGCATGAAACAAAGACGGCATCAACATTTTGTATTATGGCCAAATATTATCCTAATAATGATACGAGGGACGTTTAGATAGTGCAGTTTAGTTCGGCCAAAATGGGATGTCAGCGCTCGGAAAGGCCCTTACGCCAAGGGTACTATCACGGATTTACGACGGTTTATTTTATGATTCACGAATCACCATAAAAAAAAAAATAGCATTTACGTTTCACGATGGACAGAGGAGATGAAGAGAGACGGTACCGCTTTCATAACCTCTTTCTGTAGCCGAAAACTATAACAACGGGGAGGGATGGGGAATAGGGGTGGGGTGGGGGGCAGGGAGCATCGATAACATTTCTAATTAGAATTTACAGTCTATAAACAGATTTTCACGTTTTACAAATAACAAGTACGTTTTCACGAATCACGAAAACCATACTTTCACGCGGATGAAAAACGCAATCACGAATCACGAAAACCATACTTTCACGAGGATGAAAAACGCAATCACGAATCACGAGAAGCACAAATTTATTACTATATAATAAAACATTAATGCAAAAACCGAAAAAAAAAAATCACGCATCAACCCTCCCCCATAGGCGTTCCAACCCAGCAAGCAGCAGTCTTCCCAGAGTTCCCTTCGATATCGTTTCAATACTGGTCTGGTTAACGATGGACCTCTCATGTCCGTTCAAGTCTGCTCAACGACCACTGCCTTTCTCTACACCTCCAGCTGCTACGAGGGGTCCGACTGTGTCTCGCTCTTGGCTTTGTTCGTGGAAATGTTTTATCACCACATCTGATCCGTCAATGCATAGGCCCTGTGTGATTTATTCCTTGCCAGCGAAGGTGTCTGCTCGATCACCGATCTAGACTCCAGCAGTGCCCTGGACAGCAGATCAACAGAAGCCTTCGGAGTTGTATGTTGGCCATTTCTCAATACCAGTCTGAACTTCCCATTCCTACGTCGATTTTTTTTTTAGCGGGCATTTTGAGTCTGTGAGAATGATAGCATGACTGAATTGGCTGTCAGCCAGGGTAGCAATCTATTTCAGAGCTTGAGTTACCGCCTCCACCTCCATTGTCAGGCTTGAGTTCTTGGCTGGGGAACTGTATTAAATCACGTCCTGTGCAAGGTGTCAATCCTAAAAATATCCCGAGATTATTGTTCGACTAGGAGCTTATATAATTCCCCCCCCCCCCACACCTCCCCCCCCCCCGGCCCCCTTGTCTTCCTGGTCTCTAGCAAGATTCCTGGTGACAATGCCGCAGTTCATGAGTTTCCCCACAGTGTTCTGCATTGTCAGTATGCGATAATCATTTAGCTTCTCGTGGTGGCCTTTTCCGGTTTGCGCAGGGCTTTTAGGTAGCTGTGAAGTGGACCCAGTCTTCTGGCATATGGCCGTTATCGAAGTTATCATGGTAGACGGAGACTGTAGAGCTCTGTCTTCTCGTCGTCTGTCAGGCCCCAAAGCTGAGTCTTTAGAGCTTAGTCTGAGTGCTTCATGAAAGTCCTCCTCTGTCAGTTTGTCGACTGGGGCGTCTTGTGTCATGGGCTGGTTCAGTGGCATTCAGAATTTGTTTCTTGTCATACAAATTTCCCTAGTCAATTTGTTAAATGAAACGACCCAGCAAGTGTCCCCTGTGGCTCTGTGATATCATTTACGCAGTGTGTGGGCGCCTAGTTTTCCCTCGATCCGAGTTGTGCCGGAACAGTGTCAGTGTTGTGTCCGCAGATAATCCCACACATAAAGACTTCCATTTAGCGTCTTGCGCTGCCTTTCAAGTCGATCTTCACCTTTTTAAAAAAAAATCCATAGCTTGTTTGCCGGCCGGGTTTGGGTTCGCCTGTCTTTGTTCCCTTCGCCACTCTTTCACCGCGACCCTCTTATGCGTCCATTAGGTGACTTGATTCTACCAACGTGGTTCAGCTCTAGTTTGAGTAGTATGCCGGCTAGCATTAGGGCCTGACGAGTGGTGCTTTGACTAAATGCAAATCCGCTGCGCCACCGGGTGCGCGCCACCGCGTCCACTAGCTCAATTCAGAATACAAGGGAGGAAACGAAAGGCACGCGCGAAATTCTAGCTGTGGCCGGAAGTATCCCGGAACTCGTTCTCAACATCTAGAGTTCAACGTTAAACCCTTTAGTAGAGTGTCACTATGCGCTGCTGTACATCCATTAGTTTCTGCCGTGTTTACTCTAAAGTCGAAGCGAATTAATCGGAAAGATATTGACAGCTGAGCAGTGTTTAAACCAGACTCCATTAAAGTAGAGCTTTTCGGGCTGGGGGAAATACGTACCTAAAACGACGGTAAGATGCACTCTTGTTTCAATTTCATTGGATATGCTAATTTACATAAACCAATGAAAAATGAGCATGAGGCGTATTTCCGGCCACATATAAAACCCAACACATGGACGTCTGCTAAAATGATGCTTGACAAGTTTGGTATAGATTTGTGGCAAAATATCTCCTGAGTTTGTTGAGTTCGAGGTTTTAAGCGGATGATTGCTTCGAGGGTTGAAAACTGCTCTGGAATCACAGTGCTTCGCCGCTTTGTGTGCCTTTCGTCAGTTTCCTCCCTTGTATTCTGAACTGAGCTAGTGGACGCGGTGGTGCGTACCCGGTGGCGCCGCGGATGTGCATTTAGTCAAAGCACCACTCGTAAGGTTCCTCTGTATGCTGGTTTTTACTGCGTGATTTTGACGATTGTTAAAAGGAGACGCCACTCTGCTACCGAGTCCAACTGACCGTTTCGATCACGTCAGGTTAGCCCAGCACAGCATCGCACAAAATCTATTAACAAATTAAGGTGTCCTTCAGCTTCGCTAATATACTCCTTGTACGTGGTGTGTCTGCTGGGTGCCTTTTCAACTAAGACCGGCATACAAAACACCCTTCACCTCCTCAGTCAGTTTCACTTTGTCACACTGGCCGTACATTTGCCATCTGTCCGCAGAGTCTTGACCAAAGGACTCAGATATACAAGGTCTGCCGCACACGTTGGGTCCCACACGTTTTTGACATCAGTGACGCTGCAAAACAAACACTGTGATCCCGGGCGCTTGAATGAAATAGTTACATGCAAATAGACTTGGATGTAGACTTTTGAACCCCGCAGAAAGGCATAGAATAAGGCCAGGCTGCAAAAGGGTGGGCGTTTTCCTAACATTGCAGGAAGACGTTGCTCGATGTACTTACACTATCTTTTTCGATACCAAAGGAGTTGTTCTACAAGTACTGTGCAAGATTGAAAACACCATCAACGCCAAGTATTACACTGAGTACACAGACTCTGTGCTTGCTGAGGTGAACAGATTTTACAAAAAAAATGCACAAACACTGGGATGCCTAGAATCAGCATCCTACACGAAAACGCACCTACCTGCAAGTAAAAGCTGGTACATGACTACCTTTATTGGGGAGAATGTCCAAATTTTGCCATGACCTGCCTATTGTAGTGACCTGGTACCATGCAACTGTTTCTTTTACCACACCTCAAGAAATGCCTAGCTCTTTACTGGAAACATTTTAAACACTCGCTCAACCGTCATTCTTCAGTGTCTGTTACCTGTCCCCAAAGACAACGATATAAATAGCATTTCTGCAGAGACTAAAACGACTAAACAACTGTGTGGTGATAGAGGGGATGCGCTTCTATCAGCTCCGCTAGAATTAAAATATCAACACACTTGTCTATGGACAAAGGAACACGATAATGCAACCAGCGCACACGTATTCCCAGCAGAGGTCGTCAGGCCCACGACGGCCGCAGTGGGCCCGCGCACGGCTGTGCGTTGGCCCATTGCAGCCGTCGTGGGGCCAAAGACGTTTTGTTATTGGGTTTGTCAATACTCTGAGTGGGCCTCAGCTAACCCATTGTCACGACACGGTTTTTTTCGTCTATTTTTGTAGGGGAGTAAGTTTAGAGGGGTGACAGAATTTAGTTAGTCACCGGGTAGCGTTAGCATAGGTGTCTAGCATTTGGCCTGTACACGAGTATTTGCTGCCGTGCGAGAGTTTGTAGATCGGCGTAACACACGTGATCGCTCAGTCTAAACGCTATCGGGTGGTACTTGTTTCACGTGAATTATTACAGCTCGATTTACTGAGCGCTTTTTTGCAATACGTACGATAACGGAATTGTTAGTCAATCGCTTTTCCAACTGCGAACGAGTCAGTCGTTTTTCCAGCAGTCTCCTAGGGTGGTCTTTCAGGCGTGGTTCGCCATTTGCTGAAGGCCACAAGCAGTTGTGTCGTTCTGTTGTATAGGCCCTGCGATACGGTTTCGGTCGTCCCGGAGTCGGTCCGAAGAAGGAGAAAGAAAGAAGAGCTGCGACGACTTTACCCCTGGCTTGTCTTGTCCTTGTTCGTCTTCGTCCTAGCCGGGGCGTATTCACGGATGGCAGTAAGTACACGCAACAATTCTCTAGTGGCCATCTGCTCGGGGTGGGGGGGTGGGGGGGCGGGGGGGGGTGTTTGCTTGTTCTGTTATTATTATTTTGGTTAGTGTGTAATGGGAGGGGGGGGGCTGGGGGGCTGGGGGGGCAAGTGTGAGTATAGAATGTAGAAGCGAATGTCATCTGTATTTTGTAGTATTTAGTGTCGTATTAGTTATTGGGATTTAACGCCGAGCAGGCGACTAAGACCATCTCACTATTTAGCATCGGAGTGTAAATATCGGAAGTGAGTCATGTGGTGACGTGTAAATATGTGTTCTGTTGAGGTTGAATTTGTTATTGCAGGAGAGAGGTGAAGGGAATATAAAAGACGGCAACTAAAGTTGCGGGAAGGGTGACGTGATTATGTTGTTTCTTTTGTTAGTTATTTATGTGTATTTTTGCACCTGTGGTTTAGTTCATCCTAACCCAATGGTCCAAATCCACTGCTGAAACTTGAACTAACCTGCTAAATCTGCCACCGTGCTGTGGTACTGAGAGTGGAGGCTGACTGTGTCACTCCGCCTTGTGGGGCTACGACGCCGGACCTGGGTGCTGTTGCGAGTGTCGCGGCACGCCCGTGTTTAGTCAGGTCGGGTCGTCCCATCTAAATATTTCTAAGCTATTTAAGTAAAGTTTTGTTTGTTCATAATCTCGTAAAGAACGTTGTGAGATTTATTTCATCTCCCCGTAGTGACTATGTTGTAAGAGGAGCTTTGTCACGCTGACGGAAAGAGTTTGAGATATTGTATTATATAAAGACAGCCTGTGTTACGGAAGGCCTTATCGTGGAAGCAAGAGCGTCGAGCTGTGCTGAGTTTAACGGTTGTGCTTCCGGCGAGAAGGTCCCGTGACGTGAAATATATTGAGTTTATTCAACTTTCAGTCTTGTTAAATTAAGGATATTTGCTTCATTTGTATACGTGATGTTGTTTATTCTGAAACATTGTAGTAGTTAAAGGAGCCTTGAGCTGTGCCATGTCTAGTTTGCGAAAGCATTAGTTTAATTCGAACTTGTCGTTCGTGCTCTCGCTGTGGAGATTCAGTAGCTTACGAACTATATTCATTTTTCTCGACCTTCATTTGTGTTTTAGTAAGCATATTTGGTTCATCGTATTTTTTTATATTGTGCTATTTAAAATACTGTTACGTAAGGAGCCACGTGCTGTAATGGACTCTTCGCGGAAGCAAAGGCGTTGGTCTAACTGGCGTTAGCGCTTGACGCTTGTGCTTCCGTCGGGGTCCAGTGGCTTAGGATTTGGGCTTTTCAGCCTCAGTTTTCTTTTGTGTTTTTATTAAGGATATTTGTTTTATTATATATTAGTTTTCTCAACCTCTTGTATTTTAGGCATATTTAGTTTATTATATATCTTGTTGTTATTTTGTATTGGGTATAACGGATATTTGGGGTGGGGAGTTTGGACGTGTGTGAGTGTGAATGTGATGTGTGAATGCGTGGTTAAGATTGCGTTTGATTATTGTTAGGGTTATATGTAATAAATGTCGTCGTTATTGTTCCTCTGGTGTTTGTCTTAGGTTGGTTTTAGTGTGGGTCGGGTGTGCCTCGAGTTGCAGAGCTCATAGTTCGCGCCCCGGAAGCGGGGGTCGTGACACCCATTACTGAAAAGAAAAAGCGGCAGGCCCCAGCCGAACCAAAAAGATTATCATGCAAAAACACCTAATAGAAGACAAAAGGTATCCTCGACCCCTGTAGACCGAAGGGGTTCATGAGGGTCTATGCCTCTTGTAGTAAAGTGTGCCGATTTGCTATTTTCAGCCGTAGGGTCCAAAATCACAAACCAGCAAAAGGTATGTATTACACCGCGAACCTCGAATTGGGGCTGTCCTTGCTGATTCCAGGTAGATTTAAAGGTGTCCAGCAGCTCCTGGTCTTCCCCTACCCTCCCCGCTGCCATCAGAAAATCACCTCTTCTTCCGTCTGATTGAATGTCATGGGCCTGGCTGGGGAACACCTGTAAAGAAAAAAGATAAGCAAATTATTTTGCTAGTACCCCAATATAGTAAAGTCTTAGAATATCAATCAGAACGACAAAGAACGATAACAAAAAAAAGTTTAAGGAACGAACTATGGCCTGTAAGTCCCTACCTCCACCCTGTACCAGTCCCAGCCAAACGCACACACACTCGCGCGCGCGCGCACACACACACACACACACACACACACACACACACACACACACACACACACACACACACACACACACACACACACACACACACACACACACACACACACACACACTCTCTCTCACACACCACGGGTTCCTACGCCACTGTACCTGATCAATGCCTGGGGGAAACTGCTGGGACGTTTGGTTACTGTCGAAGTTCATGATTGTGTCCATGACAAAGATTCCCCTCCAGCTGACGGGCTGCGTCCAGAAGTTGGGTATCCAGTGTTTCACGAGGTTCATGCTACCGCAAAGGAATGGAGGCGACGAGCAAGCCGCACCGGGGACAGCTGTAGCAAAGAGGCAGACATGAACCCATTCAGCCCTGACGCACTACAGCAGGAGATGGATCGACCATGATAATTCAAGGGTAGTGCCAGATTAGCTTGGCGCCTGTGCAATTTTTTTCTTGTTCCCACACCTCAAGAAATACCGAGCGCCTAACTGGACGAATTTAGTAAACACTCGCCCGTCCCTACAAACCGCCATTCTCCAGATTCCATATTATGATGTAGCTGCGCGACGGCGGTAGGGTTAGGCAACCGCAAAGATACGACGAGCAAGCTACACCGGGGACCACAGCTGTAGTGAATAGACAGACATTAACTGACATTTTACTTCGTCAACATGAAAGAAACGGTGATCCTCACTAGCGCTAGCATATAGCACCTACCATAACCCCAGCATATAGCACCTACCATTACCCCAGCATATAGCACCTACCATAACCCCAGCATATAGCACCTACCATAACCCCAGCATATAGCACCTACCATTACCCCAGCATATAGCACCTACCATTACCCCAGCATATAGCACCTACCATTACCCCAGCAGATAGCACCTACCATTACCCCAGCATATAGCACCTACCATAACCCCAGCATATAGCACCTACCATTACCCCAGCAGATAGCACCTACCATTACCCCAGCATATAGCACCTACCATTACCCCAGCATATAGCACCTACCATTACCCCAGCATATAGCACCTACCATAAGCCCAGCATATAGCACCTACCATAAGCCAGCATATAGCACCTACCATTACCCCAGCATATAGCACCTACCATTACCCCAGCATATAGCACCTACCATTACCCCAGCATATAGCACCTACCATTACCCCAGCATATAGCACCTACCATTACCCCAGCATATAGCACCTACCATTACCCCAGCATATAGCACCTACCATTACCCCAGCATATAGCACCTACCATTACCCCAGCATATAGCACCTACCATTACCCTAGCATATAGCACCTATCATAACCCCAGCATATAGCACCTACCATTACCCCAGCATATAGCACCTACCATTACCCCAGCATATAGCACCTACTATTACCCCAGCATATAGCACCTACCATTACCCCAGCATATAGCACCTACCATTACCCCAGCATATAGCACCTACCATAACCCCAGTCAGCAAAGGTCCTCGGGCCGACATCTGCCGCAGTAGGCCCGAGCGGCTGTGGGCGGACCTACTACGGCCGACGTCGACCCGATGGCCTTTTGCTTCTAGGACGGGATTTCATGCAGACTGTCCCAAGATTACCGGTTTGTTGTTATTCAGTCAGATGTAAGGGAAGTAGGTGGATGCTGAGCCCCAAAGTAAACATTCACAAATTTTGAACTATGATCTGAGTTGTAGTCTAAAGATGACCTTGATGCTCAGAAAACAGATCGACCATGATAGCTCGGTGTGATGAAGCTCTATGCCTACACATAAAGTTCACACAGGGTTTCTGCATTATGCTGTCGTGTCAGCGGTTTGTCTGGTGACAAACAGTCCGTGTATTCTCGAGTTCCGAGCGATCGCGAGGTCAACGATTTGCACGGATTGTTAATGGCGCAGCTCAGCCTGACAGAGCTCAAGAGTAGTTAGTACGGGCTATTCTGCCATAGAGGACGGACGTATGGTGGATACACTAGCCGTATTCCAACTCTGAAAATAGATTTCAGGTACGTTTTTATATGTATTATCGACAGCTAGTGAGTTAAATGTGGTATGTGTTAGTAAGATTTAGTTCGGTTGCGTAGCGCTTTGGTTCAGTTATGTCGG
>BTPG01000002.1:277621414-277706414 GCA_036245525.1 Semisulcospira habei | reverse complement strand
GGGTCCTAGCAGTCTATGGCAATGAGTCGGGTCCTAGCAGTCTATGGCAATGAGTCGGGTCCTAGCAGTCTATGGCAATGAGTCGGGTCCTAGCAGTCTATGGCAATGAGTCGGGTCCTAGCAGTCTATGGCAATGAGTCGGGTCCTAGCAGTCTATGGCAATGAGTCGGGTCCTAGCAGTCTATGGCAATGAGTCGGGTCCTAGCAGTCTATGGCAATGAGTCGGGTCCTAGCAGTCTATGGCAATGAGTCGGGTCCTAGCAGTCTATGGCAATGAGTCGGGTCCTAGCAGTCTATGGCAATGAGTTGGGTCCTAGCAGTCTATGGCAATGAGTCGGGTCCTAGCAGTCTATGGCAATGAGTCTGGTCCTAGCAGTCTATGGCAATGAGTCGGGTCCTAGCAGTCTATGGCAATGAGTCGGGTCCTAGCAGTCTATGGCAATGAGTCGGGTCCTAGCAGTCTATGGCAATGAGTCGGGTCCTAGCAGTCTATGGCAATGAGTCGGGTCCTAGCAGTCTATGGCAATGAGTCGGGTCCTAGCAGTCTATGGCAATGAGTCGGGTCCTAGCAGTCTATGGCAATGAGTCGGGTCCTAGCAGTCTATGGCAATGAGTCGGGTCCTAGCAGTCTATGGCAATGAGTCGGGTCCTAGCAGTCTATGGCAATGAGTCGGGTCCTAGCAGTCTATGGCAATGAGTCGGGTCCTAGCAGTCTATGGCAATGAGTCGGGTCCTAGCAGTCTATGGCAATGAGTCGGGTCCTAGCAGTCTATGGTAATGAGTCGGGTCCTAGCAGTCTATGGCAATGAGTCGGGTCCTAGCAGTCTATGGCAGAGAGTCTAGTCCTAGCAGTCTATGGCAATGAGTCGGGTCCTAGCAGTCTATGGCAATGAGTCGGGTCCTAGCAGTCTATGGCAGAGAGTCTAGTCCTAGCAGTCTATGGCAATGAGTCGGGTCCTAGCAGTCTATGGCAATGAGTCGGGTCCTAGCAGTCTATGGCAATGAGTCGGGTCCTAGCAGTCTATGGCAATGAGTCGGGTCCTAGCAGTCTATGGCAATGAGTCTAGTCCTAGCAGTCTATGGTAATGAGTCGGGTCCTAGCAGTCTATGGCAATGAGTCGGGTCCTAGCAGTCTATGGCAATGAGTCGGGTCCTAGCAGTCTATGGCAACTGAGTCGGGTCCTAGCAGTCTATGGCAATGAGTCGGGTCCTAGCAGTCTATGGCAATGAGCCTAGCAGTCTATGGCAATGAGTCGGGTCCTAGCAGTCTATGGCAATGAGTCGGGTCCTAGCAGTCTATGACAATGAGTCGGGTCCTAGCAGTCTATGGCAGTGAGTCGGGTCCTAGCAGTCTATGGCAGTGAGTCGGGTCCTAGCAGTCTATGGCAGTGAGTCGGGTCCTAGCAGTCTATGGCAATGAGTCTGGTCCTAGCAGTCTATGGCAATGAGTCGGGTCCTAGCAGTCTATGGCAATGAGTCGGGTCCTAGCAGTCTATGGCAATGAGTCGGGTCCTAGCAGTCTATGGCAATGTGTCGGGTCCTAGCAGTCTATGGCAATGAGTCGGGTCCTAGCAGTCTATGGCAATGAGTCGGGTCCTAGCAGTCTATGGCAATGAGTCGGATCCTAGCAGTCTATGGCAATGAGTCGGGTCCTAGCAGTCTATGGTAATGAGTCGGGTCCTAGCAGTCTATGGCAATGAGTCGGGTCCTAGCAGTCTATGGCAATGAGTCGGGTCCTAGCAGTCTATGGCAATGAGTCGGGTCCTAGCAGTCTATGGCAGAGAGTCTAGTCCTAGCAGTCTATGGCAATGAGTCGGGTCCTAGCACTCTATGGCAATGAGTCGGGTCCTAGCAGTCTATGGCAGAGAGTCTAGTCCTAGCAGTCTATGGCAATGAGTCGGGTCCTAGCAGTCTATGGCAATGAGTCGGGTCCTAGCAGTCTATGGCAATGAGTTGGGTCCTAGCAGTCTATGGCAATGAGTCGGGTCCTAGCAGTCTATGGCAATGAGTCTAGTCCTAGCAGTCTATGGCAATGAGTCGGGTCCTAGCAGTCTATGGCAATGAGTCGGGTCCTAGCAGTCTATGGCAATGAGTTGGGTCCTAGAAGTCTATGACAATGAGTCGGGTCCTAGCAGTCTATGTCAATGAGTTGGGTCCTAGCAGTCTATGGCAATGAGTCGGGTCCTAGCAGTCTATGGCAATGAGTCGGGTCCTAGCAGTCTACGGCAATGAGTCGGGTCCTAGCAGTCTATGACAATGAGTCGGGTCCTAGCAGTCTATGGCAGTGAGTCGGGTCCTAGCAGTCTATGGTAATGAGTCGGGTCCTAGCAGTCTATGGTAATGAGTCGGGTCCTAGCAGTCTATGGCAATGAGTCGGGTCCTAGCAGTCTATGGCAATGAGTCGGGTCCTAGCAGTCTATGGCAATGAGTCGGATCCTAGCAGTCTATGGCAATGAGTCGGGTCCTAGCAGTCTATGGCAATGAGTCGGGTCCTAGCAGTCTATGGCAATGAGTCGGGTCCTAGCAGTCTATGGCAATGAGTCGGATCCTAGCAGTCTATGGCAGAGAGTCTAGTCCTAGCAGTCTATGGCAATGAGTCGGGTCCTAGCAGTCTATGGCAATGAGTCGGGTCCTAGCAGTCTATGGCAGAGAGTCTAGTCCTAGCAGTCTATGGCAATGAGTCGGGTCCTAGCAGTCTATGGCAATGAGTCGGGTCCTAGCAGTCTATGGCAATGAGTTGGGTCCTAGCAGTCTATGGCAATGAGTCGGGTCCTAGCAGTCTATGGCAATGAGTCGGGTCCTAGCAGTCTATGGCAATGAGTCGGGTCCTAACAGTCTATGACAATGAGTCGGGTCCTAGCAGTCTATGGCAGTGAGTCGGGTCCTAGCAGTCTATGGTAATGAGTCGGGTCCTAGCAGTCTATGGCAATGAGTCGGGTCCTAGCAGTCTATGGCAATGAGTCGGGTCCTAGCAGTCTATGGCAATGAGTCGGGTCCTAGCAGTCTATGGCAATGAGTCGGGTCCTAGCAGTCTATGGCAGAGAGTCTAGTCCTAGCAGTCTATGGCAATGAGTTAGGTCCTAGCAGTCTATGGCAGAGAGTCTAGTCCTAGCAGTCTATGGCAATGAGTCGGGTCCTAGCAGTCTATGCTCGATGACCTGTTCAATGACATTGTCACTGAGAGGCAAACTGACAGAAAGCGGGTCATGCTGATATTTCTGGCGGATAACAGTTACCATGTTCTTTGGTTTTTGTTTGTTTGTTTATTTATTTATTTATTTATTTTTTCCCCAATGGGTTAAATGCCATAGAGTTTGAGTCACACCAGTCGAAATCTTCTCTGTGTTCTACAGGAACGCATTTGTCTATTTATTACATGGTATTTCTATGGCGCATTTCTCATATTTATAATATAACTCGATGCGCAGAATGTAGCCGTGAACTGAACCCAACAAGCACGCTCACGTGAATCACACATAAACACAGAACATCAAGTTCACGTGGTGCTAAGGGCTAGCTCAAGCGGGCTACTGAAGTTGTTTTTGGAAATTCAAATCGTTTGTATTTGAAATTTGATTAAGTTGGCTGAAACTGATACCAAAGAGGAGGGGGAGGAAGAGCCGGAGAACCGGAGAAAGAACCCCCGATGGTCCGCCCGAATTAACGATTACACCTATTAGAGGAGAAAAGTCCGACTCCGAAACCCGGATTCGAACCTCGCACCTTTAGCATTGGTGGCAGGCGCCTTAACCACGGCGCCACGGACCGCCCCACGGAACGCATTTGTTAACCCTTCGGGTGTCTGTAGCGGTTTTAGTCGCGATGATTCCTGCAGGAATAACAACACCCTGACATCCTGCAGGAATAACAAACCCTGACATCCTGCAGGAATAACAACACCCTGACATCCTGCAGGAATAACAACACCCTGACATCCTGCAGGAATAACAACACCCTGACATCCTGCAGGAATAACAACACCCTGACATCCTGCAGGAATAACAACATCCTGCAGGAATAACAACACCCTGACATCCTGCAGGAATAACAACACCCTGGCATCCTGCAGGAATAACAACACCCTGACATCCAGCAGGAATAACAACACCCTGACATCCTGCAGGAATAACAACACCCTGACATCCTGCAGGAATAATAACACCCTGACACCCTACAGGAATAACAACACCCTGACATCCAGCAGGAATAACAACACCCTGACATCCAGCAGGAATAACAACACCCTGACATCCTGCAGGAATAACAACACCCTGACATCCTGCAGGAATAATAACACCCTGACACCCTGCAGGAATAACAACACCCTGACATCCTGCTGGAATAATAACACCTTGACACCCTGCAGGAATAATAACACCCTGACATCCTGCAGGAATAACAACACCCTGACATCCTGCAGGAATAATAACATTCTGACATCCTGTAGGAATAACAACACCCTGACATCCTGCAGGAATAATAACACCCTGACATCCTGCAGGAATAACAACACCCTGACATCCTGTAGGAATAACAACACCCTGACATCCTGCAGGAATAATAACACCCTGACATCCTACAGGAATAAAAACACCCTGACTTCCTGTAGGAATAACAACACCCTGACATCCTGCAGGAATAACAACACCCTGGCATCCTGCAGAATAATAACACCCTGACATCCTGCAGAAATCATCGCGACTAAAACCGCTACAGACACCCAAAGGGTTAGGCTGAAGCTTTTGTAAAGACGGAAATACCCGGAGTGTTATAATTTTTGCTGGTAATAATTTGTCAGGAAGAATCCGTTTAACTGCACGTTTATGTGTGGAATTCAACTTTTTTTTACGGTGTAGATCGTCACATACATCCCAAACGTTAAAGACGTAATTAATGTGAGATTGAATCTTGAAATGGTAAACGACCTGAAGGCTTTCCGGATCTACAAAAAGTTTTAGTTTTGGAATAAAAGTGTATTATTCTGTGAGAACTGTTTACAAAATGTATTTGGCTAACTCTCAAAAGCTGTCCCCGACTACCCTCTACTCAAATAACAGACCATAACTACTTTATATGACCGATATCTAACAAAATATTGTGCAATATCCAAGGGGAAATTTTTGATAATAAAAATAAAAGTGGTTTTGGTACCTAAATGTATGATGAACGATCTGTTATTACTCTTTCTTGCGGTGGAATAGAGCGTAAAATGGCCGTAAAAAATGTATGTCATTTGGGTAGGTCGCTTCTCAGTACAACTGTCATCCTACGACTCGCTTCTGATATAAAAACGTGAACAGGAATGATAAAAAAGAATCACAATTTATTACTACAACATCTGCCTGACACTCTGGGGGCGTTTTAGCCGCTGCGGTGTATTCGAATATCGTATGTCCTTTATTTCGTGGCATGTGTCGTCACACTTTAAATGTGTACCTGATCGGAAGTGGTGCCCGGCTAAAAAATGAGATTGACAACGCAACGAATGCATTAAAGGAAATAGAACAATTAGTTTTGGTGAAAACACATCGTGATTATTAATTTGGACCTGCTTTTGAGCGTGCCAATGTTTTGACGTAACAATTGACACGTGAAGCACGCCGTAACAGTGGACAAAAAAATATAGGCTTTCATTGCACCAAATCCGCATTTTCGAAATCCGGAAAGACGATTGCACACGCGCATCACACTTCTACAACGCGGTAAGTTCTTCATCGCTGTAACAACAACAAACAACAAAGAAGAACAAACAAGCAAACAAACAACAACAACAACAAAAAAACCAAGAAGAAGGAAGAAGAAGAAACACAATATCGTTATGTGAAACACGAAAATTACACTTTTAGATCTAAACGGTAGTAGTTGTTTTTCTTTTCGGAATGGATTCTTGCAGTAATGCGTTTAAAGTCTCGAACTTTGTTTTTGTTGACTCAAGCACGGGTTTATGGTATGAACAGGAAAGGCAAAGCCCTTATGACTCAAGTGTATGACCGATGCACATATGTGTGACCTTTCGAAATCACTGGTGTCTCAAACGTTAAGCGGCATATTTCACACATCTGTCAAACCTCAATGACCCTTGACCTTTGCGATGAGTCGACTAAATTAAGATGCATTGAAATGTCTTGCCATCAGCAAACTTCAAGCCAAATTTGATTTAAACTTTGATAAAAACTACAATTCTACCAAAAATGGCATTTTGCACACATTTACCGACCTCTTGTGACCCTTGACCTTACAAGAGGTCATCCAAATTAGTATATAGGTCTTATCATCAGGTATCTTTGTACCACGTTTGGGGTTGAAGTTGTGAATAGTATTGGAGAAAAAAACATTTTTGGGGGGTCAAAATATGGCTTTTTTAAAAACCTATTTTTGGATCGTCCCATGCCCCTTGACCTTTGTGATGGGTCAACTAAATTGGTATGCATATGAAGGTCTTATCATCAGCTACCCTTGAGCCAAATTTGATTGAAAACTTTACAAACAATGTGGATAAAAACTACAATTCTATCAAAAACTGTCATTTTACACACATTTGCCGACATCTTGTGATGCTTGACCTTCCGAGGGGTCATCCAAATTAGTATGCATAGCTAGGTCTTACCATCAGGTAACTTTGTACCAAGTTTGGGTTTGAAGTTGTGAATAATATTTGAGAAAACCATCTTTTGTCAAAATATGGCTATTTGTCACCTATTTTTTTTATCTCTTGTGACCCTTGACCTTTCCGTGGGATCAACCAAATTAGTATGCTTCGGAAGGTCTTACCATCAAGCATCTTTGTACTAAATTTGGGTTTCAAGTTGTTATTAGAATTTGAGAACAAATCACTTTTGTCAAAATATTTTTTTACCTATTTCCTCATCCCCTGTGACCTGACCTTTGAGAGATGTCACTCAAATTGGTGTGTTTAGAAAGGTTTTGCCACAATGTATCCTTGGGCCAAGACAACGGACGGACGACCACTGACCCAGAACATAGACTCACTTTTGCTTCTGGCGTGAATCAAAAATTGACATGTGACCCAAATTTCGATTGGGTCACTGGTCAAAAGAAACCATCCATCCCGCCGTGAGATGGCCTTAGTCGCCTGCTCGGCGTTAACCCCAAATAACAAACTGACTAACTATTAATCCATCCGACCCCTAAAGTACACTGGAATTATTTTTATGATCTCTCTTTTTTGTGGTAAAAACTGTTTTTAAGCATTACATCTGACTTTATTTCCAGTTTCAGCAGCGTTGATGAGTTCTACAAGGTGCAGTGGACTGACGGGCAAGACCTACCTTTGCCAGGTGGGGTTATTTTTTTTTAACTATTAAGATCCTGAAAGGTGTAGTGCTGTAGAATGGCGCCACACCATCCATGATCTTGTGAATTAAATTTCCATTATAAGCTACTAAACAAGGCATGCTGGGTGGCTCGGTGGTAGAGCGTTTGACTATCGTCCGAATGGCCCCGGGTTCGAATCCAGCTGGGGTCAAAATTTGTTCAGACCCGATTCAGCACCCCGTCTTTGAAATTACTTTCGTGGTGGACAAAAGACTTTAAGCCCTAAACGTTTAACTTTTTTTCCTCTCAGAGATACTAGACATGTTGAATATAATTGCCTGTTGTATAAGGGATTCGTTTGCATTACATTTTCGAAGAATACAAGGATTCTTATTGGGTGACTATATTTTTAGCCAAAAGAAAGTGGTTTGAAAAGACGACTGGACTGTAATGAGTACTGCACATGGTGTCTCTTGTCATTCAAGACCCTCATTCAGGTGACTAAAGTCACCTGAATGATGGTCTTTCACGACAGGTGAGCTGTTATGAGGATGGCTACTTAAAAGAGGTTCACTGTAATATCCAGTATCTACAGCAAAAATATTTTGTTCTGTCTTCTTTGGTTGGTGATAGCGACTGACGACATGCTGGGACTGGTGCATGTACATGTCAGCTTTATGAAGCAGGATGGGGAGCTGTACACATTGCATTCCAGCCCAGATACGTCTTGGGAGCCAGAAGCTTTAGTCAAGGGTCCGCCAGTGCAGCTGGCCATTGAAGAAGCTCACCCTACGCAAAGAAAATAATATTTATGTTGGCTTTAACGCTACCTTTGGTGACAATTAGCTGTTTTCACAGTTAACACGAATTGCTGAAATTTAATTCACACTATCATTGTAAGACATTCTTGACTCGAAATCCAGGGTTTACTTACACTGCATCTTGCGGTCTTCATCAGCCTACCGTTCGAACATACAGTAAAAAAATTACCTTTTTAATCATGAAATAAAATTGAAAGCAAATTCCACTTGCGCCTTTTTTTCTTCTTGTTGTGTGGTGGTTGTGGGGGTGGTTGTGGGGATGGTTGTGGTGGTGGCTGTGGGGATGGTTGTAGGGGTGGCTGTGGGGGTGGTTGTGGGGGTGGCTGTGGGGGTGGTTGTGGGGGTGGCTGTGGGGGTGGTTGTGGGGATGGTTGTGGGGATGGCTGTGGTGGTGGTGCTATTAGAGATTTGTTGTCACAGGAAGCATAAGCAGTTGTCATTTCTCACCACGTCTTCCACTACCGTGAGTAACCTTGTATCCTGAATAACTGAATGCCCTTTGGATAACAGCTAAGAGAGAAATAAAATACTTTTTGAAAACAAAATCCAGCAAGTTGAGACACGCTGTGTTTCCTGTGACGGACAAAAACTAACTTTATGTCACTGCTCAAATGAGTCACGCGTGACATCGCTATAACATCTCTGCTCAAGACTGGCTTTTTTTTTTTTTTTTTTTTTTTTTTTTAAACTACGCTAAAACTTTTGTGCAACTCAGTAGTGCACACTACATTCGCTCCAATGAGTTCACAATATTTTGTTTGATCCAGGTTTGTTGGGTATCACATGTTACATATGACACGTGACGAGTCAGCTTTTGATGTACATCATCTTTTGTCACAAGTAACATACTGATGTGAAAAAAATTTCTTTAGAAGTTTTTTTTTTTTTTTTACTTCAGTTCCAGAGTTAATCTTTATTTTTACACCGCCTTATCAATGTATACCAAGTCATACTCTGATTATCGAGGGGTGCTTTTGTGACTTAAGCAAATGTGTGAAAGTGAAAAAGTGTCACTTATGACAGTGACGGAAATCGTTTCTCATTTTGCATCTAATTAGGTAATTGTTTTCTGGTTTGCAGTAATATTTCAACAGAACTGAGAAGCCTCATGGAAAACAAACAAAGTAGATCTTGTCCGGCTGTTTTCAGCCCATGTTTCTAATTTGGTTGTCTGCATGGCACCTTTTGAGAGTGATTCATTTATTTGACTTACAGTAATATCTAGTTTGCAATGTTAAGACACTGGATGCACTGGAACGGAATCAACATTTAGACTCAAAAGAGTTGGTTTCAGCTGGTGTTTTTCTCCTGTAGTTACTAGCATAACCTGAGATTTAGATGAATTCAAAGCCAGTTTGTTAGCTTTACACCATTTAAACACGTTAATAATAAGTAACCATTGCTAGAAACGGCTGTTCATATTAAAAATATTGTAAGCGATGGATTTTTTCAGATGTGTGCAGCAAACGTGTCAGTAAAAGGGTCTGTATAAGTGAGGTTGAAGATCATTTTTGAAAACTGAAACCATGTAAGGACCAAAAAGAGAGAGGGAGAGAGAGAGAATGAAAAAACGCTATTTGCAAGCTCCAAAAGGTTTCACATATAAATACATCAGCATATAAATGTGCCGTTGCTATTCGCTACATAGTACACACACACACACACACACACACACACACATGAACACAAAACCCTCAGACTGGGTTACCTACCATTTTATGTGAAAATGGGTTCCCATATTTCTATTTATTCTAGGGCTCTGGAGTTGATGCCAATGTTTAGAACTCACCTTATAACTAAGCTCTACAACTTAAAATAAAATAGACATTTTCTAGAAACAGAGCCACTGGATGGAAAAAAAATGGGTTTTTACCCAAAAAAGTGGGTGCCTCTCACACAAAACTGGGATTACAGTGAAAATACCTCACTAAAGATACCTTTGGTTGATTTTACTATTATGATTGTTTGAGTGGGGTTGTAAGGGAGTTGGGGGGGGAGAAGTGTGTGTGGGGGGGGGGGCGGGGGGGGGGAGAGGGGGGGCGGGGGGGGGGGGGAGAGGGGGGTCATCACTTTTGGTTTATAGAGCTGCTCAATGCGCTCTTATGAATGAAAGATTTTCATTATCAGTGGAATCAGTAGGTCATTTCAGAGGCGCACACCGAGTTGCACGTCAAACCACTCACAAATACTCATTTGGAGTGCACCAGATGGATCCAGTTGGCAAAGTCCCACATTCCACACTATAGGACAGCTAAGACTGAAAAGCAATCGCGGCGTTTATGGCGCGGTACAAGGTTTAAAACTAAGAAAATGTTGTTTTTAGAAGCGTGTCGGGCAAAAGTTTTTATGAAAACTGTTTTAAAACCTCTTTTAACTCAACTTTTCTTAATGTTAAAAGTGTTTTATTGTACATTACTTAACGTCCCGACAGCAACAAGGCTTTCTCAGGACGTGCCTGCACTGCTTGTGAAAAAACAACAACTAAACAGAACATTGAATGTATGTCGCCAGCCGGTCAAATACATTAAATAAACCTAACACATGGGGCCTACATAAAGCTAAGACCATTTAGCAACACACATCCAATATCAAGAGCTACAGGCAGTGCAGACAGTAGGGAGAGTTTTAAAAAGGCAAATACAGGTGAATGGACAAAGGGCCGACAGAGACACATGCCCCAGAATCAGAGAGAAAAACCCACCCTGTGGGGCTGACCAGGGTGCCCCTGGGAAATAAAAAGTAGTTAACCCCACCCGAGTCCCCCAGGGCAGACCCGGGTGGGGTTAAAAGTGTTTTAATTTACAAGCATGTCGTAACTGATATGCATCTATTCCAACGTATAGTGCTGGATATTTTTCCCATCCTCGCCTTCTCTCGGGCTTCGCTCAACACTCGACTTTCCAGTTCTTCCCTGAAACACCCCCAACCGGTCTGCCCTCAACACTCGACTTTCCAGTCCTTCCTTCAAACACCCCCAACCGGGTCTGCCCTGGGGGACTTTTTAGTTCCCAGGGGCACCCTGGTCAGCCCCACAGGGTGGGTTTTTCTCTATATTCCGGGGGCATGTGTTTCTGTCTACCCTTGGTCCATTCACCTGCATTTTCCTTTTTTAAACTCTCCCTACTGTCTGCGCTGCCTGTGGCTCTTGATATTCGATGTGTGTTGCTAAATGGTCTTAGCTTTATTTAGGCCCCATGTCGTAGGTTTTATTTAACGTATTGGACCGGCTGGCGACATACATTCAATATTCTGTTGAGTTTTTGTCACTAGCAGTGCAGGCACGTCCTGAGAAAGTCTTGTTGCTGTCGGGACGTTAAGCAATGTACAATCAATCAACCTTCCTTCAAACGGACAGCATTCACACAAATAATACTTTACTATTACATCCGAAAATGGCCCATCCAAGCCTGCACTCTTTTAACTGCACTAAACGACTGACTGGACTAGCAGACGACGCATGAAACGACGCTGACTCTGTGACGTCATTTCCATTCAATCAATTTGTGCATACAATCCAAAAGGAGATGCGGCATTGATAACATCGACAAACCTACAAAATAAAGCAACAGGTTCAACCAAAAGGTCGGGCAGGACAAAAGACAACAGCAGCCTCACCCAAAGTCTAAACGTCCTCTCTTACAATGCGCACTCATACAATCACTTCACTTCTTAGCAACCGGCGCACGAATATAATTATAGGCTAAGTCAAACTGAAACAGAAGATAGTGGCGGAAAACCCTTTAAAATAGAAACAAAGAACGACGTTTCAGATCAAATATTCTTCATCTGACATGGAAACAAACGTAGAAAACGTATAGGCTAAGTCCCTGGTGAACGTATACATCAATCTCAAATCTGTCACTAGACATCACCTTTCTCCACATCACCCCGGAAGTACATTACAACTCAACACTTTTTTTAACAAAAACAACAACACCCTCAAATAACAAACCTAATTCTGTAGAAACATAAACAATTTACTCCCTGAAACAACAAAATATCCCCCCTGACCCATATCAGCTATGAAGTTATTTATAGCTAGCTGAGAAGGGTGATGTAATACATACACGCTCATTTTCAGGGTTCTGTGTGCCAACACACACACACATTGCTGGGAGGGACAAGTTTTCAAACACACTACCGGCGTGTCTGTTAAACACAAAAGTGCATGTGTTAACGCCAAAATGAGAAAAACGGATTTTTTTACTTTTTATGAATCTTTACCGCAAGACAATGCAGAAACAACCCTCAGAAAAAGTGGGTGTCTGACTTGGGAACCCAGAATTATACACATACCCAGTTTCCATAAGGATGGTAAAGACAGTCACCCGTTTCAGCTCTTTCGTCTACACACACACACACACACACACACACACACAAAGTTAGTTATTTGGGTTTAACGCCGAGCAAGCAACTAAGGCCATCTTACGGCGGGCGCGCGCGCGCGCGCACACACACACACACACACACACACACACACACACACACACACACACACACACACACACACACACACACACACACACACACACACACACACAAACACGTAAGCAGCATTACCATTACATATTATCCTGGATTCGAGTTTATCGATGGAAAAACAGGTTAGCCATCTTTGCTGCACTGCCTACCTGGAGCTCCGCAGAATAGGCATGATCAGATTCTTTCTGACAGAAAAGGCTACTGCCCAGCTCGTATGCTCTCGCATTCTGTCCCGTCTAGATTACTGTAATTCCCTTCTTGCTGGTATCTCATCTGATCAACTCACTCGCATTCAGCGTATCCAGAATAATGCAGCCCGGTTAGTCCTTCGCAAAAAACGCACTGATCATGTCACACCACTGCTAAAGCATCTTCAATGGCTGCCTGTCAAGCAGAGAATAGAGTACAAGCTGGCCACTTTGGCATACAAACACTATGACAATACGCTTCCTGCATATCTGTCTTTTTCCCTTGCATCGCACAATCCTAGTAGAAGTTTACGCTCAAGCTCACAGAAACTGCTTGTTCAGCCCAGAGTCAGCCTAAACACTGCTGGTGCCCGTTCTTTCGGTTATCAGGCTCCTCACGTCTGGAACTCACCTCCACTGCATGTCCGTCTATCCCCTACCCTGATGACCTTCAAAACAAATTTGAAGACCCATCTTTTCCAGGTAGCATATCAAGATTAGCTTAGTCTGTATGTGCTGCCTGGAAATGTTGGCTGTTTTTCTTATATGGGTAGCCCATGTAGGTGGGCTGTGTGTGTGTGTGTGTGTGTGTGTGTGTGTGTGTGTGTGTGTGTGTGTGTGTGTGTGTGTGTGTGTGTGTGTGTGTGTGTGTGTGTGTGTGTGTGCGTGTGCATGTGCGTGTGTGTTTCGTGTTAGAAATGCGCCTACATGGTGCGAGCAGGTGTTTATTTAAAGAGTGAGTGCCTTCTAATTTTTCTCCTTTTTAAAATTATTTGTATGTACTGTAAAGCGCTCCGAGCTTGCTGTCCGTGGAGAAGGGCGCTATATAAAAACTGTGTATTATTATTATACATATATACACCTTAAGAATATATTAATCATGAACATGAATACATGTGCACTATTTTCGAAAGAAAAATAACTATTATGAATGTTATACAGGCAATAGAGAGAAAACATAAAAGGCATTATCACTATAAATAAAACAAACAGAAAGACATGATAAATTATTGACATGTGACTTGACAACAAGAATATCTGTAGCATATTATGAAGCAAAATAACGATGAGAGCATAAAAGATAGGAGGAAGGGGGGGGGGGGGAGAGAGAGAGAGAGAGAGAGAGAGGTTACCCGGAGTGTTCCTCATGGTGTCGTAATGAGCGCCAATGCCCACCACCTTGTCCTGGGGAGTGTTGAAGTAGCGGCCCTTTAGTACCCCGATCACGTTCACTCCCGTCACCTGTCATCAGAAAGACGTACCTCTCAAAGGCTCACGTGACCTATAGCTAGAGGGTACACTGTCGTCAGAAAGACCACCTCTCAAAGGCTCATGTGACCTATAGCTAGAGGGTACACTGTCATCAGAAAGACGCACCTCTCAAAGGCTCATGTGACCTATAGCTAGAGGGTACACTGTCGTCAGAAAGACGCACCTCTCAAAGGCTCATGTGACCTATAGCTAGAGGGTACACTGTTGTCTGAAAGACGCACCTCTCAAAGGCTCATGTGACCTATAGCTAGAGGGTACACTGTCATCAGCAAGACGCACCTCTCAAAGGCTCATGTGACCTATAGCTAGAGAGTACACTGTCGTCAGTGTCGAGGGAACTTAAATGCCACCGAAATGCAAGAGGCATCGGCCGGCCCTCATGAGCCACCGCAGTTACAGGGGCTCATGAGGATCTATATACGTCTTACTGAAGCCACTTTGTATATACGTTCCTTTGATGGCTGGGGAACTTGGACATTGATTTGAAAAAAAAAAACCACAATGAGCCGGTGTCCACTGGCAGTGAAGGGGTTGACTCATTCAGTCCAAATATGCCACATCTATCTGCGCCTCCCAGTATGATGCCCGTTCCGAATGTGTTAATACCGAGTGTTAAAACTGAGCCCTCAAGGCAAAATTCCTAAATCTGGGAGTTGTCTTATTTCCAAGGACCCGCGCTGTGTATGCGTGGAAGTGTTTGAAGATAGTTTTGTGCGTCAGCGTAGGCATGTTTCGTGCCTGTTTTATCAACTTTTTGAGTGTATTCAACGCGCGAAAGGCCATCGGGCCGACGGTGGTCGACGTCGGCCTGATGGTCTTTTGCGCATTGGGTACTGTACATGTTTTTTTTCCAGTGTTACGATTTGATCCTTTTTGTAAGAGATACTACACATTACAAAAGTGATTAATTATATTATTTAAGACTGCACTATGGATGAGGAACCTTTATTTTTCTTATTATGGGCGATCCGCACATGTTTTAGTGTTACAGAGCTCAATGGGTTAGTGTATTATGTTGCCTTTGAGGCTAATAAACATAACACATCTTCCCTTGTGAAACCAATACCGTGATTCGATTTGATTTGATTTTATTTTATTTGATCCGCGCCTGAGAAGATTTACGGATCGCGCTAAAATGTGTCGATTTTCTCTCTCGTCAGAAGACCCTTCAGTGCATGTGGAAATTATTTTTTTAAAGCGTGGCAGGATCTTATGCACCCCGTCTGAGAACAGCTTTATGTATGCTGGTGACAACAGGAAAACAAGCTTGACAGCGCTAGCGTCTTTCTGCGCAACTTACATTAACGTTCTCCGTGGCGAAGGCGTGCACATGGGTCTCCAGCCCCGCCTGCCTGAACTGGTCCCGTATGAAGCCCATGGACCTGGCCTTGTACTGAGGATTGGTCACGTGGTGACGCGTCTGGGAGAAGTAGTTGGCCAGGGTGTCCTTCATCCACGTCACGTCCACGTCACACTTGCAAGACGTCACAAAGAAGACTAGGAGCAAATTTAACCCAGCTTGTGCATGCGACCATCGGTGCTGTAAACAGTTTCGGAAACTGCATGCACAAGAGAGTACTAGAATAACAATTGTAGTGAGTTTCCAGAACTGAAAAGAGAGAGAGAGAGAGAGAGAGAGAGAGAGAGAGAGAGAGAGAGAGAGAGAGAGAGAGAGAGAGAGAGAGAGAGAGAGAGAGAGAGAGAGAGAGAGAGAGATGATGATGATGACTTTATGTATCAACGGTAACAGTTTGAGAGAGAGAGAGAGAGAGAGAGAGAGAGAGAGAGAGAGAGAGAGAGAGAGAGAGAGAGAGAGAGAGAGAGAGAGAGAGATGAGAGAGAGAGAGAGAGAGAGAGAGAGAGAGAGAGAGAGAGAGAGAGAGAGAGAGAATGACAATGATCCTTTATTTGATAAAAGCGAGAGAGAGAGAGAGAGAGAGAGTGATGACTTTATGTATCAACGGTAACAGTTTTACAAACTTGCCGTTGCTAAATCTACGACACAGAAAAAAGCAAAATAATTAAACGAAAACAAACAAAACATACATATAAATATGCATCATTCTGTACACAGAAAAGATCGTTAAACATTAGCTACATGGCAATGGTAACACGCGGAACACACACACACACACACACACACACACACACACACACACACACACACACACACACACACACACATACACACACACACACACACACACACACACACACACACCACACACACACACACACACACACACACACACACACACACACACACACACACACACACACACACACACACACTTCCATTATTAATAATGCAAATGCACCTCGAATACTATGTGTGGTTCATCAAGTATTCAAAGAGTTGTTTCTTAAAATTGTCTAGTGATGTTATGGTCTTTAAGTGTGCAGGAAGGGAGTTCCACACAAAAGGTCTATAGAAGGACATGCTAGAGAGAAGGGGGGTTGGGGGGGGGGAGGGGAAGAGGGGGTAACTTACCCAGTGGAAGGCACACGAAACGTAGACTTAACATCTTGACAAATGCTGTAAACAACCAGTCATCAGCACAGACTCAAGAAGTTCAAAGACGATGTCACTCACAGCGATGGGTGGATAACACTGCTCGTCTGTTGTCAGCTGGATTGCAAAACTGTTTTGTCTTTTTCGATATCAGCAGCCGGCCACGACGCACTGGTAGGTACTCCTGTTTAGCTTTTGTGCAGTGAAGTTACCGTCGCAGTACAGGTAGATCTGCTCCTGGGCGGACTTTGCTCGCTAAATTTTGCCGATACAACGCCGGGGTGACAATGTTATCTTGCACTTGTCTTTACCCTTCCTTTTACAATCCAGCGCGCACACGTAGCAGGGGTTTTCTACTAATGCCCCTTGTGCCGAGCCGCGACGGAACTTTCTTGCCTACATTAAGAAAAGAACAGCATGCGAGTCGTTCAAACTGCATACGATAACCCATTCAGCCCTGACGCACTACAGCAGGAGATGGGTCGACCATGATAATTCAAGGGTAGTGCCAGATTAGTTTGGCGCCTGTCGGCGCCAAGTTAATCTGCTACTGCCTTTGAATTATCATGGGTCGATCCATCTCCTGCAACAGGTGCATAGTCGTTAGATGACGCTTCCACCATTTGGGAAATACGTGCGTCGCCGGGCTGAATGAGTTAATTTAGTCTTTTTGTCCAACATTATCATAACGTATCATAACGTAAAACATACTAAGAACATTTATACAAAGATAATACGAACTATTAACCTTTTCTTGTCTGGAGCAGGTCCCTATAAGCCTGGGGGACTCTGAAAACAAATCATCAGGTGAAAAACTGACACCTTCAGAGACTGCACACGGTCCCTGACTACTGCGATACGTCCCAGTGGCAGGACAATGGTGCCGCAAAGCCGAGAACTTGATCGGTGACAGTTCACGGGCGGTGCTTAATCACAAAATTGGAGCCTTCCCAGGCGCCTTTTCACCTTTGTCCTGCAATGTTTTTCCCTTGAACTACCGCGGTCGATCCGTCTCCCGTTGTAGTTTTTTTTTTTTTTTTTTTTTTTTTTCAGGGATGAAGGAGTTTATGACAGATCTGCTAAAGACGTACCGTAATCTGATCCGACGACGGCACTGTGAGTAGTCGGCCCTGCTTGCTTTTCAATTCAGAGCTTCTGGTTTCGGTTCTACTTCGGAGAATCTCTTATCAGTCTGTATAAATCAATGCAAACTAGAACAGGGCTTTTGCAGGTGAAGAAGACACATGGGACCTATCGACAACGCGCCATGGCTTGTAACTTTGAATTTATTCTGAATGATGATCTATCGTCAAAGGATTATAGCGTTGATGGTTGTTTTTAAGCGAGGTTGGGAAAGAAGAAAACAACAAACAATAAATTTTCCACTGCAGGTACAGTATGCAAGCTTTTGGAGTCCATGTTAAACTTTCATAGAATCGTCCTGAACATGGGCATCCACTGATAAGACATCTGGGCAAGAGATTCATCAAATATTACATATGTGTCCATAAATTGCCACACAGGCGAACTACAAGGTGAACTGCCACATATCTAATAAGACTATGTCTTAAAATTTAGCTTAACTCATACAGCCCTGACGCACTACAGCAGGAGATGGGTCGACCGTGATAATTTAAGGGTAGTGCCAGATTAGCTTGGCGCCTGTCCTGTCGGCGCCAAGCTAATCTGGCACTGCCCTTGAATTATCATGGTCGATCCATCTCCTGCAACAGGTGCATAGTCATTAGATGACGCCTCCAAAATTTGGAAAATACGGCCGTCGGGCTGAAAGAGTTAAGTAAATTCTCTCCCAGACAGTATTGCCGAGAAGTGGTCAGAGGAATTTTTGGCTGGTACTATTTTGCAACCTATACAGTACGCATAGCTAGGTGTGTGCGATCATGTTTTGCTGGAAAAAGCTCTGCTTCGTTTGCGTGGCCATGTGTGGCAATGTAAGGGGCGTTCGCAGTGAGATACCTGATGTTGAAGAGCACCGTTTGTGGATTAAACTATTTATTGCGCCTTCTGCGTGATAGCCACCGAGATAATAACTGACAGTGTCAATGCAAACATGATCACAAACCGGTAGTCTCGGGTCAAAATCGGGGTTTGGCTCATTCAAGACGAACGGCACCCGGACACGCGGCTTAAGCCGCGTATCCGGATGCCTTTCGTCTCGAATGAGTTAAAGTCCACGGCCACAGCAGCGATAAGGTGTGGGTTATGAGGGAACAGGGACAGCTGTTGACTATGGCTTAACACCTGCACACTGACCAGTATAGGCGCACTGTAATTGCTTCATTTTGATTTACCAGGGCCTTTCAACGAACATGCTATAGAACAAGCCTGTCTTTTACCCGGTGCAGTCACACCCGGGCTGAGGTCGGTTTAGAAACATACAAAACTACCTTAATTTATTCTCAGTTTCCCTCCATTTTCGTGAGTTTGAAAAGCAAAACTTTGCCGCTAAACTATACGAATTCCAAGCAACAATTTTCTTGAAATTCTCGACTGTAACGCACGCAGACTCGCCCCCAGTCGTACGCACAGACTCTCACACAACAGACGCATACACCGCCACTGACTCAGACGGGCGCATTCATGCGGTAAAACTCAACACACGGGCTCCCTTTCTAAAGTAACTTTTATACAAAATAAATATAAGAAGAACGCTCACAACTATCACACCTATATACATCACTACCACATATACACAATATCTATGCCAGGCTAGGTATTAGTTCTCACAGACTCCAACCTGTTTGGTGTTCTCGCCTGGTTACTGTCAAGTCCTTCTCACGTCTAGGCGTGCAAGTTCTTTCACGTACGCTCCTCGAGTCGTATCGTGGCCGTCCTCGTTTCTCGTACTGTAGCGCAGTTCTCGCTGTGACTCAGGTGTCTTGGTCCCGGCCGCTCACTCCCTGAGTGAAGAATTGGAGATATGACCTCGCGTTAGGTCCTGGTGACTGACGTCTCGGCGTCCGTCTCTCCACAAGCACTCTACACAACAATAAGGACTCAAATCGTAACACTTGCTAAACACTCAACATATTGGATGACATGAGAAACATTACGTAACCTGGCTGATACAAATAACTCACACGTTCATTCACACACACATGCGTGCTTCATAACCGAACTACTTTCATAACACCCCCATATCTCTGTCACTATCTTGAAAAAGACTATAACTTAATACTCTAGCTATACACTATTCTATACACTGGAAAAGACTATGCTTAACCAACCACGTACTACCTTCATAGCGACTTGGCATACACCTCACATTCCTTTAGTTATCCATCTCGGTAAATAACTGTATACCAAAAACACCGGTTACCTCACTGAATTCCAAACCAACATAACTGAACCAAACCAAACAACGCTATACAACCCAATTACTCGTACCAACGGATACTGTATTTAACTAAGCAACTATCAATAATACATATATAGAAACATACCTGAATTCTAGGTTTCAGAGTCTTGGAATACGGGCTAGGTATCTCAAACACATCTGTTACCTCCAACAAGAAAGCCCGTACTAACGTATTACTGCTCTGACAGCCTAAACTTCTGCCTACAACTCACTAAACTCCCCGTGCTAACCATTCCTTAAAGATTTTACGTGGACCACGGGCCTCACGGACTATCGGCACAAAACAAACCGTTAACAAAAAACCGTACCGTATTTAACCTAATGTGTGAACACTATGCATAAGCATCGACGTTGGATATATTACAAGTTCTGCCCCAAGAAAATATTTATAAAAATGTGTGCCTATCAGTATGTAGTGGGACACATGATCTGACAATCCAATATATTTTGGAAGGAGACCAAGCTGAGAGTGCCGGTGGGTCCCCGCTTTGTTGTAACTCACGCCGCATTGACATAACAGGATGTGGTCCCGACCTGCCGGCTTATTGTTCCTAGTGACATTGGAACTCAGTTGCTCTTTAATCATTCAGCCCGACGGCCGTATTTCCCAAATTTTGGAGGCGTCCTCTAACGACTGTGCACCTGCACTATGCACCTGTTGCAGGAGATGGATCGACCATGATAATTCAAGGGTAGTGCCAGATTAGCTTGGCGCCGACAGGCGCCAAGCCAATCTGGCATTACCCTTGAATTATCATGGTCGATCCATCTCCTCTGTAGTTTGTCAGGGCTGAATGGGTTAATACAGATAAAATATATGAAGCGAAGTAGGGGGAGACCGGGGCAGATTGAGACACAAAAGTCTCTTTTTATTCTCAGGCATGCCGTATTCAAGATAAGGCCATGAAAACACTTATAATGGAAATTAAATCCTTTTGGAACATACAAAACAAAGAAATAAACAAAAATAAGCGACAGTTTTGCAACAATAACGGATTAAAAACACTGATCAAACCGGGGCAGGTCGATACACCCCTGGGGCAGGTTGAGACACAGCAGGGCAGGTTGAGACACAGCAGGGCAGGTTGATACAAAGATGGGGCAGCTTGAGACGCAGCACTCTAGTTCGGATCACAAACACTCACAGTTAAAGTCAACTCTTTGACTATAATTTACACATAACACTGAACCATTGTTTTCACAGTTACAAGCAAATATCAGACTAAAAAAACTCAACGCTTTTGGCACAATCAAAAACACTTTTGGCACAACTCAAAAATCAAAATCTGGGGCACGCTTAGACAGTCATTTTGGGGCAGGTTGAGACAAAAATTAATGTTGTAATGATACATGTTTGAAGATACAGACACCACTCTAGTTTTAAATATGCAGCAGCCATAGGTGTAAAAGAAATACATCATTATGTCCCATAAAATGTGACTAGAATGAAATTAAAATAATCGTCATCAAAACAAAAGAAACGGGTGGCTGTTATAACCCGACGCGAAAAACGAGAATGCATTGTAAAACAGTTGGGAACTTTGTGAGAATTCCACAAAATTCAAACAAAGTGTCCCATTTAACTCCTGAATCAGACTCTGTACATAAGTATAGTTCTCACTCCTAACTCATCCCTTTGTAAACTCCCTTCAGCCAGTCCTTCCCCTGTCGTCCATTGGCCTCCCAGAAAGAGGGGTACACTTTAACTCATTCGAGACAATCTGCATCCGGATACGCGGCATAAGCCGCGTATCCGGATGCGGCACGTCTCGAATGAGTTAATGTTTCGCTGAGTGAGCCGAAAGGCCAGACCAAGATGAGTTTTCGAATGAAGTACTTCTAGATGCCGTCAGTATGGTTTTGCTCGAGCTCCAACTCCGTAAAAACCTGCCTTGTTTTGCAGCTCTGAATGACAGTTTTGCCATGTTTGCATTTCGCTAACTTCTTCACGGCATGTCACAAAGTAACTTTGTTTACTAAAAAGAAGCTTCACTGAGCAGCACTGTACAACGACTGTCCTTCATACACTACCTGCATAACAGTGGCGAAATTTCCTATGGAATAATGTGCCCCGATTCGGTTTCCTCTTGACCTAACCTCACCATTTGCAATAGACCATTGCAAAAGATTCATCAATTAGCAGAGTAATACATTTTGTAAAAGAACATACACAGCTTGGACAACTAACACTAAAAGCATAAAATGTTAGTAAAGTACTGACAGTGGCGTGCACTATTTGTGAAAATAAAACTGAGAAAGGAAATGAATATTCACCTTGCACCGGGCAGATTGAAACACCCCCCTTCGGCTCAAAGCACATAATTATGATCTGCTAAAACTTGGTTCAGTGATGTAGACCGGGTTTTGGAAAAGGAACAGCTGAATAATAACACGAAAAGCCGTATTCTGGGGGTGCCTCACTATGCCCCATGTCTCACCCTGCGGGGCCCGGCCTCTACCACCCCCCCCCCCCCTCCCCTCCCCCTCTTCCTCTCGCCCTACAAACACACACAGAGAAATTGAATCGGAAGAGGAACGATAAACAGAGAGGTTACGACTCCCAACAACAAACGAGAGCGAGGTCAGTCACGGCGCCGGAATAACCAGCTTGGACCATAAGCATGGACAACACTCCAAACATCTTCAAGAGGCATAGATCCTCATAAACCTTTCGGGCTCACAAGGATCTACGCTTCTTGGGGATGTCACGTAGTCCGCCGTCATTTCGCTGTTGTTCGTTGTTGAGTCGTTCGACCTAGACGGAACCCCACCATTCATATTTCTCAGCTGTACTAAAACGCAACTGTCTTTCTTTCTTCTTCTTCTTCTTTTTTCTGCGCAAGACTTGTTTATCACTTTCAGTTCCAGTTTCAACGATTGCCAGAGTCTGACATGTTTGTAAATGTGTGATCTCGGCACTGCGTACACATGACTTATTCAGGACGTGCCGCATACAGCGGAAACGCGTCAAGTTTGCCTCACATCCTTATGGGACACGTTTCGATTGAGTTAAGTGTGTGGCACACCTTTTCGGTGGTACCTTTTTAAACCACAATGACACCATCAGTCTGATGAACAACTGAAGCCCATCTCGGTCAGCAAGAGGCGAGTTTTGTGAGAATCTATTCCCCGTGCACATGGAATGAGCAGCGTGGCGACTGTGCTTGCAAATGTTATCGTCCACAAGTTCCTTGTATCGTACTGTACCAGTGTGTCGTTCTATGGACAACAGGGGGAGCGGGCTGGCTCAGTTCCTTGTATCGTACTGTACCAGTGTGTCGTTCTATGGACAACAGGGGGAGCGGGGTGGCTCAGTTCCTTGTATCGTACTGTACCAGTGTGTCGTTCTATGGACAACAGGGGGAGCGGGCTGGCTCAGTTCCTTGTATCGTACTGTACCAGTGTGTCGTTCTATGGACAACAGGGGGAGCGGGCTGGCTCAGTTCCTTGTATCGTACTGTACCAGTGTGTCGTTCTATGGACAACAGGGGGAGCGGGCTGGCTCAGTTCCTTGTATCGTACTGTACCAGTGTGTCGTTCTATGGACAACAGGGGGAGCGGGCTGGCTCAGTTCCTTGTATCTTACTGTACCAGTGTGTCGTTCTATGGACAACAGGGGAAGCGGGCTGGCTCAGTTCCTTGTATCGTACTGTACCAGTGTGTCGTTCTATGGACAACAGGGGGAGCGGGCTGGCTCAGTTCCTTGTATCGTACTGTACCAGTGTGTCGTTCTATGGACAACAGGGGGAGCGGGCTGGCTCAGTTCCTTGTATCGTACTGTACCAGTGTGTCGTTCTATGGACAACAGGGGGAGCGGGCTGGCTCAGTTCCTTGTATCGTACTGTACCAGTGTGTCGTTCTATGGACAACAGGGGGAGCGGGCTGGCTCAGTTCCTTGTATCGTACTGTACCATGTGTCGTTCTATGGACAACAGGGGGAGCGGGCTGGCTCAGTTCCTTGTATCGTACTGTACCAGTGTGTCGTTCTATGGACAACAGGGGGAGCGGGCTGGCTCAGTTCCTTGTCACATCGTACTGAACCAGTGTGTCGTCGTTCTATGGACAACAGGGGGAGCGGGGTGGCTCAGTTCCTTGTCACATCGTACTGTACCAGTGTGTCGTCGTACTATGGACAACAGGGGGAGCGGGGTGGCTCAGTTGGTAGAGCGTTCGACTCTCGTCCGAAAGGTCGTGGGTTAAACTGAATTCGAATCCAGTTGGGGCCAAAATTTGTACGGACCTCTTTTCGGTGCCCCGTCTTTGAAATCACCTTCGTGTTGGACAAAAGACGTTAAGCCCTGAACGTTTTAGCGTTTTCTACTAGCGACAGAAATCGATAGTAGTTCATGTTGTTACCTCCCCCCCCCCCCCACCCACACACACACGCATTATAAGACGAACGATTTAAACGTGAAACAGCCAAGATCCACCTATCATTCACGCAACCCAAAAATAGGGAAAATAACTATATGCCATTATTTAAACTTAACGATTTAAACGTGAAACAGCAAAGATCCATTAATCATCCATGAAACAACAACAACAAACAAACAACCAGCCGAAAACTATCCGTGTTCGCGTTACAAATACCGGAAATGGATTTACAAATACCAGAAATAGATTTACAAATACCGGAAATGGATTTATAAATACCGGAAATGGATTTACAAATACCGGAAAGAAAAGTAGTAACCCAGTGCGCAAAGACCATCGGGCCGACGTCGGCCGTCGTTGGCCCGCGCAAAGCTGTGCGCGGGTCAACGGCGGCCCGATGGCCTTATGCGCATGAGGAACCGGATAGACGGTGCTGACAGGAAAAGAAATAACGATTGCGGAGACAGACACTGATAATGAAAATTGTTGAAGGATATCGGAATTTACAATGAACTTCTTTGCGTACACTGATTTTGACGGCAGGTCTGTTTTGCCCAAGTGCTGCTGAAAGAAATTATTGGTTGTTAATTCATTTAACCCTATGGGCGCATGTGATAAAGCTCTATGCCCACGCATAAACTTCACAGTTGTCACGCCACGGGTTTTTTTTCGTCTAATTTGTAGGGGAGTAAGTTTAGAGGGGTGACAGGATTCAGTTAGTCACCGGGTAACGATAGCGTAGGTATGTAGTATTTGGCCTTTACACGAAGTTTTGCTGCCGTGTGAGAGTTCGGAGGTATGTGTGAAGCCACGAGGCCGCCCAGTCTGAACGCCATCGGGTGGTACCTGTTTCACGTGAATTTTCATGACGTGATGTAGTGAGCGTTTTTCGCCAACCTAAAGTTATCCAAATTACTAGCGAGTCGCATTTTCCACCAGGGAACGAGTCAGTCGCTTTACCAGCAAGTCTCCGAGGGTGGTTTTTCAGGCGTGGTTCGCCATTTGCTGGAAGCCACAATCGGCTGTGTCGGTCCTCCGTATCGGCCCTGCGATACGGTTCGGGTCGTCCCCGGAGCCGTTGTCCGAGGAAGGAGAGGGAGAGAAGAGAAGAGCTGCGACGACTTTACCCCTGGCTTGTCTTGTCTTGTTTGTCTTTGTCTTAGCCGGGGCGTCTTCACGGATGACAGTGAGTACACGCAACAGTTCTCTAGTGGCCATTTGCTCGGGGGGCGGGGGGGGGGGGGGTGGTTGTTTGTGTTTGCTTGTGAATTTATTGTTGCCGGAAGCGTAATGCGATTGTAAATATGTATTTTGTTGAGGGTAAATTTGTCGTTTGGGAGAGAAGTGAAGGGATGGTGTTGAGGTTGAATTCATCGTTGTGGGAGAGAGGTAAAGGGAATATGTTGAGGTTGAGTTTACCGTTATGGGAGAGAGGTGAAGGGAATACAAAAAAAAACGGTACTGTTGCGGGAAGGGTGATGTGATTATCTCGTTTCTTTTGTTTGTTATTTATATGTGTATTTTTACACCTGTGTTTTAGTGCATCCTATTTCCGACGGGTTCTTATCCTAACCCAGTGGTGTACTGAGAGTGGAGGCTGACGTTGTCACTCTGCCTTGTGGGGCTACGACGCCGAACCTGAGTGCCTTTGCGAGTGTCGCGGCGCGTCTCGTTTAGTCAGGTCGGGTCGTCCCGTTAAAATAATTCTAACCGATTTAATTAAGCAAAGTTTTGTTGCGTATAATCTTGTAAAGAACGTCATACATTGTGAGATTTGTTTCATCTCCTCGTAGTGACTGTATTGTGAGAGAAGCTCTGTCACAGTAAGATTTTGGGATATTGTATTATTTAAAGTAGCCTGTGTTACGGAAGACCTTATCGCGGAAGCAAGAGCGTCGAGTTAATAAATAATAATAATAATTACGGTATTTATAATGCGCTTATCTTATGATAATTATAACTCTAAGCGCGCACTCACAACTCGCGCACGCATGCGCACGCTTTAGACAATGACTCACGTACCACAAATAGTTAAATACTATACGACAGTCTGCTTGGGGTGGGGAGTGTTGTGGTATAGTGCTAGAACTGTTGAAAGAGGTGAGTTTTGAGGGCGGACTGAAAAGAGGAGAGAAAGTGTTTCTGCCGGAGAGAGAGTGGGAGAGTGTTCCAGGTGGATGGATCGTATACTAAGAAGGAGCGGGGGCCGAAAGTGCTGTTTGGTGCGGGGGATGTGGAGGCGGAGAGGGTCAGAGCGGAGCGGAGGGAGCGGGGAGGAATGTAGGGGTGGAGTAAGTTTGAGAGATAGGCGGGAGCGCAGTTCAGCCGGGGATTTGTAGCAGAGAGACAGAATCTTATATTGGATGAGTTGGGGGATGGGAAGCCAGTGAAGGAGGGGAGTGATGTGGTCGGATTTTTCCTTTCTAAGGACTAGGCGGGCAGCATTGTTCTGTATGCAAACCAAGGGGAATCACAGCGCTGGACAGACAACAGTTAGATCCCCTGCCCCCGCCTATCAGGCACCCAATCGCCAGCCCACAGAGAAATACGCAGGTATAGAATAAGACGATCATTTCCATCCTCAAACGAATGGATCAGGTCTCTTATATAACCCATGTCTTTCTCCGGAACTTAGGAAGTGGGCAGGAGAAACATACATACACAAACATGAAGGTGCGCTACTATATGTGGTCGGGTAAATACCCTGATTTCCCACAGTAGATGCACAGAACATTACACAACAATGTAACGATACAAATTTGCCTCGAGTTATAGATACTCACAAACCAGATAGGTGAGGCTAGCGCTGGCAGAATTGTATGCAAACCAAGGGGAATCACAGCGCTGGACAGACAACAGTTAGATCCCCTGCCCCCCGCCTATCAGGCACCCAATCGCCAGCCCACAGAGAAATACGCAGGTATAGAATAAGACGATCATTTCCATCCTCAAACGAATGGATCAGGTCTCTTATATAACCCATGTCTTTCTCCGGAACTTAGGAAGTTTGTGTATGTATGAAGTTTGTGTATGTATGTTTGTGTATGTATGTTTCTCCTGCCCACTTCCTAAGTTCCGGAGAAAGACATGGGTTATATAAGAGACCTGATCCATTCGTTTGAGGATGGAAATGATCGTCTTATTCTATACCTGCGTATTTCTCTGTGGGCTGGCGATTGGGTGCCTGATAGGCGGGGGCAGGGGATCTAACTGTTGTCTGTCCAGCGCTGTGATTCCCCTTGGTTTGCATACAATTCTGCCAGCGCTAGCCTCACCTATCTGGTTTGTGAGCATTGTTCTGGACGCGCTGGAGAGTGAAAGTGGTGGAGTGAGGGAGGTCGGAAAGGAGAGAGTTGCAGTAGTCGATGCGAGATAGGATGAGAGAGACAGCAAGTTTGGTGGCGGCTTCGGTAGTGAGGTATTTTCTGATCTGACTGATGCGGCGGAGGTGGAAGTAGCATGCTTGGGCCGTGGCGGAGACGAAGGTGGTCATGGAAAGAGAGGAATCGAGGATAACGCCGAGGTTTTTGGCCGAGTCGGAGAGGGAGATGGGGGTGCTGTCGAGTTGAAGGTGGAGGGAGGGAGGGAGCTGGGAAAGTTTCTGGCGAGTGCCTACCAGCATGGCTTCGGTTTTGTCGTCATTCAGTTTAAACTTGTTTGCTGTCATCCAGTTTTTCACATCTTCGTAGCAGTCAGCCGTGCGAGTCAGTAGTGACTGAGTGTTGTCGAGTTTGTCTTTGTCTAGTAGTTGTGAGTCGTCAGCGTAGAGGTGGTGGTGTATGTGGTGAGACTGGTTGATGTTGGACTGGCAGGGGAGAGGTGTAGAGTGTGAAAAGGACCGGGCCCATGACGGACCCCTGTGGAACTCCGCAGGAGAGCGTGACTGGGTTGGAGGAGACGCCGTCGATGGTGACGGACTGCTGTCTGTCGGAGAGGTAGGAAAGAAACCAGGAGTGAGCAGAGTCAGTGATGCCACATGAGTGGTGAAGGCGGTGGAGGAGGATAGAGTGGTCTATAGTGTCGAAGGCTGTTGAGCTGCGCTTAACGGTTGTGCTTCCGGCGAGAAGGTCCCGTGACGTGAAATATATTGTTTATTCAACTTTCAGTTATATTAAGGTAAGGACATTTGCTCCATTCGCATATGTGATATTGTTCATTCTGAAACGTTGCTAGTTAAAGAAGCATTGTTTATTCTGAAACGTTGCTAGTTAAAGTAGCCTTGTGCTGTGTCTGTCTACTTGGTGAAAACTTTAGCTTAATTCGAGCTTGATGTTCGTGATCCCGCTGGGGAGATATAGTAGCGTACGGATTGTATTCATTTTTCTCGATCTTTATTTGAGTTAGTAAGCAAGCGTATTTGGTTCATATAATCGGTATTGTGCTATTTGAACTAGTGTATTACTTTAGGAACCACGTGCTGTGATAGAGACTCCGCAAAGGCGTTGGTCTAACTGGCGTCAGCGCTTGACGCTTGTGCTTACGGCGGGGTCTAGTGGCGTATGATTTAAGCTTTTCAGTTTCTTTTGTATTTGTATTAAGGATAATAGTTTTATCATATATTGTTCGGTTGTACTTTAGTTAGGATATTTAGTTTATAGTATTTTATTCGGGATATTTAGTTATTATGTTTTTTTGTTATTTTGTATTGTGTATAGATATTCGGGGTGAGGGGTTCGGACGTGTGCGAGTGTGAATGTGAGGTGTGAATGCGTGGCTGTGTGAAAATAGTGGGTTATTGTTAGGGTTTTATTTATTAAACGTCGTCGTCATTGTTCCTCTGGTGTTTGTGTTAGGTCTGTGTTAGTGTGGGTTGGGCGAGTCTCGAGCGGTAGCGCTCATAGTTCGCACCCCGGTAGCGGGGAGAGATAGAAAGTAAGAGAGGACTGAACCAGCATTAACATAATCACTGAGTTAACCCCCTAATTATTGCTTTAACCTTCATCATCTATCTACCCCGCACAAAGTGTGCACGCGACGCCGCCCGTTGCCGGTATTGATTTTTGAGAAACACTGTTCCTCTGCTGACTGGGACTGGCTTTATCATAATTATGAGTCAAATATGTATAGCGTTGGAAGCATATGCGCCACACAGCCGTGGTATGGACAAAATGGTCTAAAGTACCCGCTCATATGGAAATGCAATTACTGCTTGCACAAAATGGAACAAACGACCCCGACGTATGCACAATGCTATCAATGTGAACCCAGAATATACTAATAGGATCGGATAAAGGACAACACTGAAAGCATTACCTGGCTGCATGACAAAAATTAATCATCACTTAGTACCCGATAACATAGCTAACCTTTCTAGTAGTGCCTGCAATATAATCTCTGCTGTTCAAAATAATGATTAATGATTATTGCTGGGGGGCTTTTAAGGTGTCAGGCCTAAAAGCCTATCAATAACTCGTTATGGGCAAAGGGCTGCATATCAGTCTCTTAATGGAGGTGACAATCAAGAACTAGCAAAGCACCCATTCAAGTCTACTGGTGCCAAGAAGAGCCAACTGGGATTCTTATGAGCTGACACATGGTCAGATCCGCAAGATCCTCAAGAGCCCGAGCCCCGGGCCCTAGGCCTGGCTTCCATTTTTACAAGGCTTTACTGTACTTTACTTTCACAAGACTTTACTTTATTTTACTTTTAACTGTACTTCAGGTCTCCATTTGACGGCACTTTCCTCTTTTGACGACACGGCTTATTTCTGAGGAACGGGTTTTTCAGAAAATAAATTGCTGGTGATATACAGGCACCGATAACGTGTACTATTTTTTCAGTAATCACTCTAGTTGCACAAAAAAAAATCAGATGCCTGTGTTTAGTCCCAGACGAGACCCGCTAATGCAGGGTGCCAATCAATACGGGCAGCCTTCAGGTAATGCACTGCCCAGCTTTGATCAATCACTTTAGAAGCCCTTCAGTGCCGGGCATGATTTAACAGGTGAGTTAAATTTAAAAGCAACAAAACCTAAAGGAGTTTGCAACCTGTTGGAAACAGAGAAACCTTTTATGCCAAACCCCTATCTGTGAGTTGAGGGTGTTGACTGTTATTTCTGCGCACTTCAAAAACAGCTTGGCCAAACCAGCTTGCCTGCTAGCTAATTTCATTGGCCGACAAGATTTAACCAATGCGTGACAAGATATTTCTAGAATAAAACCGAACTCCCGAGCAAGGCACAGTCAAACATGACTCAATATTTTAGTGGAAAAAGTGCTTTTGTGCAAGATTGTCTTCTCCGTAAGCGGTGGTGCGCTCGTTAAAAAAAAAGTGGCTCGTTTTAAAGAAGAATTAGAAAAACTGACTGTTAATGTACAGGAGTTAAAAGAAAGCGTAAATAATATTGAACAAGAGATGATAAATATTGCTGGTACAATAATGGTGCTTGCTGATGAAAACAACTTTGAGGCAGTTGCAAACATGGAAAAAGAATATGGTATACTTGTGGAAAAAACAGAAAAAATTAAAACAGCTATTTTTTTAGAGGAGCAAAAGATGAGATTAAAAGAGAAGGATGTACAGCTGAATGAGAACATTGCAAAAAATCTCGATAAAATGAAAGAATTACAAGAAAAAAGCCCCACACTCAAAAGTTTGGTTGCATTTATTACAGAGAGAAGAAAACAACAGCCAGGAGAAAAACCAGTGAATAGTGAACAACCAATGGATACATCAGAGTAGTTCCACCGCTTACTGAGAATTGAAATTTAATTGGCTTACATTGCTCTCGGCTTTTGTGCATACCATCAAATCTACACATCACATCATATCATATTTAGCGTGATGTGTCAGAGGAAATCGCATGCACGTGGTATGAGTTTTTGTGCTCAGTCCGGGAGTGCCCCGTGCATCTGTTTTTCCTGGAATAGAATGTACAGCTCAGCACACAGACACACACAAACCACATCTGAGAGCAATTCACATTTGGCTTTGACATGTGGTCTTTGGTACAAAGTAGGTGACCACGAAAAATTTTTCATTCACAATCGGCTGTCAAAGGTTGATGACCTTTCTGATGGGACTAATTAAGTCGAAACAGCCCCGCCTTGGCTCAAAGGTAAGCGATTTTTTATTGAACTTATTATTATTATTTTTCACTATAAAATGAATTCAGACGAATTGTTACTCCTAAATGATATCTACTCTGTTGAAAACAAAGACTTAGACTCTAAGAAACAGCGTCTTTTGTCTGTGATTGTTTCTGGAAAGTCCAAAACTTATCTCGGGAAACAATACATGACACAAGATATAGAATCTCTTTCAGCCGATGAATTAATTAAATTACATTTAATTTATGAAAATCACATTGCTTCACTAATGACACGTGATCTGAGTCAATCTCTTGTATGTCTATACACAAAAGCAGTGAGTCACTTTCTTCCTGTTGATACTGACAGTCTTTCACACGACCTTGAAAGCAACCCGATTGTTTCAAGTTCAATTGGCAAATTAGCATGCATCATGTTTTACAAGTTTGGCAATTACCTTGCACCTGTGGTAACCTTACTTGTTACTGGGAGTCATATTGATTTTTCAAAATTAAATTTTACTGCAGAAGAAAATGGACGAAACCCAGACGACTCTACAACCAAACTCCAGTCCGGTCTTGACACAGGTTCAAACTGTGACTAAGGTTAAAAGTCCAGGCAGGGTTGAGGCTGGAAAAAGATTAGCCGAATATAATAGACAAAAAAAATTACAGCTTCAAGCGCAAACAGAAAAGGCTCGTGTAACTGACCCACCGTCAGGACCGTCAGGACCAGTGTCAGTACCGTCACTCCCTCATCAAAGTGAGAGACAAACAACTAAGTCTAACCCTGACCCCAAACCCCAATCAACAAAATATATATTTGCTGGATTTGTTGTCGGATTTGGTTACGTAGGTTACCAATTATACAAAAAATACAAACCACAGACTCGTACAATGTCCAAAAAATTAGACACTCCAAAAACAAAACCAGAAGTCGCCACATTACCAGTAACACCAAAACCTGTCGACCCATTTTTCATGCAATAAATAAAAATATTATTTTAATTTTTATTGCCTAAGAAAATGAGCGAAACAAAAAACTTATTGAACCTTGTCTATCACTCTGCCGTAATCAGCGGATTAGCAGTAGCTTATTCTATGCTTGCAAAAAGTCTCCTCAAAATGAAATCAGCAGACCTTAGCAGATTAAATTTCGAAGATTCAGCTAAATTAGTTGCAGTTGTAGCAGCGTCAATCGCCACGAAAGACCTTCTTGTCAAACAAGGTATTATTCCCGAAAATATATCTATGTAAATAAAAATAATATGGCGACTTTAGCTGTTGTTGTGGGTGGGGCAGTTGTCAATGCACTTGCATTTAGTGGATCAAACTATCTTTTTTCAAAAATGGGTAGAGAGGAATCTGCTCTAGAGATGAAGCGCCACAATGAAGCGTCAGAAAAACTGGCACAAGCCCAGCAGGCGTATGAAAAGCAAAGAACTGAGAAACTTGATTTCATCAATGACAGACTTAGACTAGAGGGTCACGCACAGCATACATTTTCTAATGTCAATGACGCAATCAGGGAATATTTTCTTGTCACGGGTGAAGACATGACCATTCCAAAACCAAAACTAAGTGATTACTATCAACCCAGTCCAGAACAGAGACGGAGAAATAATCTTTGTTCTAGTGGGAATGACATTTGTTTATTTTACTGGAGTTTTCATTGCTAGAAAAAATGACAGACACCAGGGCTAAGTTATCAAAAATATATTACTCTCCAATTGGCTGCTGGAAAGGAAACACTGCAATAGAAAAATTACAAACGGCTGTGGGTGGTGATGTCACACTCAATGAGATAAAACACTGGCTGCAAAGACAGGCAATATGGCAAATATATCTCCCTGCACCAAGAAAAATAACAAGACCCCATTTTGAAAACACTACCCCTAATGACACGCATCAAATGGGCCTCCTGTTTCTTCCACATGACACAATAAGAAAAAAGCGTTACATGTACGCATTGACTGTTGTTGACATTGCTTCAAGGTACAAGGACGCTGAACCCATAACTGACAAGAATGCTATTACTGTTGCAACTGCATTATCAAAAATATATAGCCAAGGCCCTTTAAAATTTCCCAGGCTTGTGCAGGTCGATGATGGATCTGAATTCAAAGGAGCAGTTAATCAATTATTTGCAAAGCACGGCGTACTGGTTAGACGCGGCATTCCTGGCGTACACAGATCACAGGCAATTGTTGAGAACTTTAACAAGCAATTATCAGAAAGACTTTTCAGTTACCAGTATTCTAAGGAACTTATGCATGACACGCGTAACACTGAGTGGGTAATAAGATTGCCACATGTGATAAAAGCAATGAATAATGAAGGTCATGTAAAACCCACAGATGCTATTAAATTGAAAACAGTGCCGCCAGGACCATCAGGGTCAGAAATAAAAACAAAAGTACCCGACACAAGTTTATTTACTAAACAGGTAAGATATCTATATCAACCTGGAGAGGCCGAAAATGACGTCAGACGCAGGGCAACAGACCCCATCTGGTCTACATCTGTACACAATATAAAAAAAATAGTCCCTGGTAATCCTCCAATTTATTACCTGTACGACCCTGCACCTCAGAGGGCATTTGTCAGAGAAGAATTACAGATTATCCCCCCAGACACTGTTACTCATTTCAGTAACTAACTCATCAATCAGTTCATCACAAATGTCTTCAGATAACTTAAGCCTGTAATGCCCAGGTGCATAAGCCTTTTCCTTACTGTGAAACACTCGTTTTGTGTCTCCTACTGCAAGTGACTTCTTATGCATTTGGATCATTTCAAGATTGTGTCTATTTGATCTCAGTGACTTGTTTGGATAATCAGGCATTAATGCTCCATCTAACACTTGCTTATAATGTTCATGACGTATGTCTTTATTTTTTATTGCTGTTTTTTTTAATTCCTTTTGCTTTTGACTGACTACCCTTTTGGTGCAGTATAGAATACATTTTTGATCTCAGACCAACGTACTCAACTATTGGTACACCATTCAGTTCATCCTTAAATTTTCCAGGCACTTTCTTATTCTGTGTACTATACAGTGGATGTTCCTTAGGATAGTCAGACGTGTCATACATATGCAGTTCTGTTTTCATGTCTTCATAACAGTCTTCAGTACACACATCAATGATCATAGAGTCAGTGTATAGCAGACGACACTCGGGATACTTTGGTTTGAAGTAATCATAATAAAATTCAAGCATCAATAATTTTGACAACTCAAGAATTGCCATACCAATGAATACTGGCTTGTCCAGTTTAACAATCTTTTTTTTGAGTGACACTGCATACAATGACGAATGAAACTCTTTATACCCTGTATACTGTGGCTTGCCTGTAAGTTTAATTGCACCCGATTCAGTTGTACCAAGTCTCACATCTTTTCTGTGATGAGGATTTTCCATTGTCTTACCAAAACAGGCATTGTTCATAAGTTTAAAGAAGTCTTTGTTGATTGCAGTGTTGCCGTCTCTGGCACGCAATGTTGTGTTCTTCATTATGTACTCTTTCATAAAAGCACTCTGATCAAATTGTATACCTCTGTGAACTTTCTTTAGTACTAACCCATGTCTGATATAAAACTGTAGCAAGCAGTAGTGGCATACATAATTGAATTTGTCATTTAGATTCGGCACAAGTTTAGTGTCTTCTTTTTTCCCTGTCATACTCATTTTCTCAACTGCTAATGGATAATCATTGTGATAATCATGTAGATAGTGTGGGTACTCCAGGTCGACTTCAAAGATCCAACCCTTTGCATCATTACGGTCATGATTCATAATATTGTTTGTTATGTCTGTTATGTCATACTGTGACAAATCATACAGACAAAAGTTTTTCAAGGGCAATAATTCACACATCGCGAATCCGTACAGGTTATTAGCGTCCAAGTACATAATGAATGACCTTGACCCTGAGGGGTCAACCCTGGGTCATCCAGATATTTATTATTGGCTTTGGCATAATTGTTCGCTGCAATACTAATGCCTCCCCTCAATCCACGTTCCACCATTTCACCCATTGTACGATCAGACAACAGGTCTATAAATATCTTACTGGATTTCAAAAATGCATCCCATGTCATGCCAGGGACTAGTTATGTAACAAGCAGGGTCAAGACTGTAGTGTAATAGACCCTTTTCACGGTAACTTTCAAATACGTCTGCTAGCAAACAAACGTCAGCCTTTAAGTACTGATCGTGGTAGTCACCAATTGTCTGACACCCTAATTTATCCCACGCATCAAGTGCGTGTTGGTAATCAGAGTCAGAAATACCTTTTTCATTTAGTGTGGAATAAAATTTATCTTTTGGTGGTAGTCTTGTTTCCTCAAACACAACCCAGTCACTGATGTACTCATACGGATACACACCTTTCTTAATTAAGTCTGGCTCAAAATATTTACTTGTTATTGGAAACGATGTCAGTCCGTCTGCTAGACTGGCAAGACCTAAAGACAAATGTTGCATTGAGTCATAAAACACTAATTTGTTGTCCAATCTAAAAGTCAAATATTTCTCAGTTGTCTGTGCAATGCAACTAATTTTTTTGTAAGACACATCCACAGCATGCATGATAATATGTGAATCGTACCCCCTGAGATTGTGGAAAAAGATTGGTAACTTATATGTCTTAGGATCTATTTTTAATAATAAATTACACTTGTTATGTGCAGCACCTCTGTAGCGTCCAGTTATGTGATCATGGTCACGAACTTTGTCACCCTGTAGGTGTTTTTCACAAATCCAACATGTCATGGCTGTATCAAAATTTTGTTTATCTTCTTCTGTCATCATCACAGGCATCTGATTGTTTTCCAGATACTGTACTACCTGACTATACAGTTGTCTCATTTCTGTTAAAAACAGACATGCTGCATTTTCTCCTCTGTAAATAACAGGCTCGGTATGCTGACTGTCTGACTTAACAAGAATATAACCAAAAGAACACACCACTTGGTCACTCAATTTTACTGTCTTTGGCAATGATTCTGGAACAGGACCTTCATACGGAACCACCAGTGATTCAAAATCAGCATACACTACAAACGGCAGCTTTTGTTGATTCATATAGTTCTTGAAATATACCTGACTACCAGGATCTGGATAATTAAGTATTGTTTGTATGTCATCAGCTGACCTACAGTGTAAAACATGCTTGTGTGCTACTGAAATAGATGAAAACCTTTGCAAACATCTCTTACACTTTCTGTTTGCCATTGTGTTTTGACACATGATTATGAATTAGGCGTGACATACTCCTGATAATTGTGTAGTGATCACCGATTAATAACATGTCAACATGTTTGTCTTCTGACTGTCCGTAGGTGGGGGCAAGTGATGATACTCTAATAGGTTGTAACTTGTCAACAGAGTCATTATCCCATACATACACATTTACAGATATGCCAGGATTTAATTGTTCAAACAAATCTATGTCCTCTACCTTAACAGGAAAATCAATACCACTAAAGTTCAGTTCATTTACAAATTTGGTGTAGTTAGATACACGTTCAGGTTTTGATTTTACATATGCAGTTTAGCAAGCACACACCACATAAAACAGAAATTATCATTGTTCTGAATATTGACTACAGCCTTTTTGTTTGCAACGTCAATTGGCAGTAGTATCCATGATTTGCCTAGTATAGGATGATACCTTGACTGTTTTAATTGTAGTTCATGTACATGACCTTCGTGCCAACCAGACCCCTTCATTCTAGCTTTGTCAATTGCTTCGAGAAAGTCAGGCAATAGTCTGTTTTTAAACACGTTTTCCAATTCTCTTCTTGTGTTAAGGTTGTAGGACACACCTCTTTCGCGCATCTTTTCTGCGCATTTAGATACCGCTATCTTGCGTCTGCCGTGACCCGAGACTAGAGGTCACCGAAAAAACCCGCCGTACGGCAAGTCGTATTGCAAACAAGCTCAATTTATCGATAATTGACAAAAGATATATACTGTCTAAAATAGGTGTGTAAGCTGACTGTTTCTATGCATAAAATGTTGTGTTTCCTCAGAAATAAGATACCTTTGCATAAGTTGCGACAAGTCATCGAGCGTCAGTAGTAACGCATAACCATTTCTCAGAAGAAGAAAAAAAAAATGAATGGGCCAACCGAACGAGAAGCAATATACGTGGCAGCCAGAAACACAACAAAATCTCTTCAGCAAGGAAAAGGTAAACTAAAGTAGAAAAAGAGGTTGGTGGTGTTTGCTAAGTGACTAGAACACGAGTTACTAGTAATGACAGAAAAATGTCGTACGCAAGTGGCGTATCTGACTGGTTTTCCAACTCTAAAAAAAAAAAGTTGTATGCACCGCCGTGAGATGTCACCTGCACGGCGTAAAACCCCAATAGCTAACTGTCCTTTTATGCATGGAAATTTACAGCCTACCTACAATGAAGAAGACTACATTTTATTGTGGGTTGACAGGGGCATGCATTCCATGTATGTCAGTCACCTCCTAGAAGTAGAACATTTCCATACATTCTCAGAGAGCCTTTACTAATACGGTGGAAGGAATGTAGTCCACATTGTAGTGATATTAAACCAGTGCCAGTGCTTATTATTTAGGAAAACGTACTGTGTGTAGTAAAAAGTCCTGCTAAGGGAGAATTTTGCATTACTAACTCAGTAACTGCTTTCAGTACTTCGTAGCTTAGTTTTCTCATCCATTCTCTGTCTTATGAAGGCTATATTACAGATTAGGAGATAGGTCCAGCATTTTTTTAGTTCAAGGATGGTGCCAGAATAACTTGGCGGATGAGACGCCAATCTATTCTGGCACCACCCTTGAACTATCATAGTCACATTTATTTCAAGCAGTGGGTGTATCAGGATTAAAAGGGTTACCTAGTAAAACGCTACTTTGACTGAAACCCTAATATTTGTTGACTACCATTTTGGATGACCGTAGAATGTGTGAAAAATACAAATTTGACTAGTACAAAAGCAAGCCTTTATGTTGAGACTCGTGACACTTATTTCAGCTACCTTTTGGAAAGGTCACACAGGTTGTGAATCAGTTATGCGCATGAGGCGTACAGACGTGACTTTGCCATTGTTGTTTGTTCTTTGCGGTTTACACAGTTTTTGTCGCATTTATTTTGAAAGTAATAATCTGCCCCTGCATTTAGTTCACGCAAAGTGAAATTGTCATGCTGCCGAACAACACAGTAATAATCATGTATTTCATTTCAGGCTAATACTGCTGTTGACCTCTCGCTGTGGAGTCTCAGTACTTTCACCCAGAGTACATACTTGCAAACAAGCGCAGAAGTATGACGTCTACACCAACTGACCAAGGTCACACTCACAGCTCAAGTGAAGTGAGGGAAGGTGACACGTATTCTCCTGGACTCAAGGTAAGTCATACCAGTAGATCTGTGATGAGAATCAGGTGCAGAACACAACACAACTATGGTGTGAATGAACACATCATACTGTAATGCCTTCTTTCATTGGCTCATGTGCGAAGCAAGTGTAAGGCTATGTTCTGGGCCATTGGTCGTCCATGGTAAACTTTAATGTTGGCATTTTCTCGGAGACCATTCAAACCACAGTCTTTAAACGTAGCTGAAGGATACTTTGTGGCAAGACCTTTCTTACTCTTAGCCTACCAGTTTGTGTTCAGGCCAAGGGTCATGAGAAATCAAGAAATAGGTAAAAAAAAAAAAAAAAAAAGCCATATTTGACAAAAGATATTTTTTCTCCAATACTATTCACAACTGTACATAAGCCAGCCCTTTACGTATGCTTAGACTCATGGCACTTAAATTTCAGTCACCTTTTGGTAAGGTCACACAGTTCAGATTAAGAAAATGATCAGTTTTAAATGCACACGAAGGATCCAGGCTTCACCATTCTTGTTTGTGGTGTTCACAGTTTATTTCACATTAGTTTGAAGGTAGTAATGTGTAAACTAAATGTAGGGACGAATTGGGTGGGTGGGTGGGTGGGTGGGGGGGGGGGGACTCCCCCCACTGGCCCCGAATTGTTCATAATGCTATAACAAAGTCCCTGTTTGTGGAGTTTGGAAGCGACCCACCCTGAAATAAGATCAGAAGTGAAATTGCCATGCTGCTGAATAACACGATAATAAACATGTATTTCATTTCAGGTCAGTGCTGCTGTTGACGTCTCACTACAGAGTCACGCCCAGAGGGTATACTTGCAAACAAGCACAGAAGTATGACGCCTACACCAAGAAGAGGCAAGAGCTAGTCAGGTCATGTTTGCTCAAAGGAGAAGGCCACAGCTAAAAGCAGGCAATTTCAGTTCCAGTGGATCAACTAAAGTGAGCAAAGGCGACACTTATTGTCCTGGACTCGAGGTAAAGCATACCGATTGATTTGTGAATAGAATCAGGTTCATAACAAAACACAACTGGTTGAAACACATCACACTGTAATGCTTTCTTTCATTTTGAAGATGGTGTAGTAGTAGTACCAGCATTCTCAACAACACCGAATGCTAAAATCACTTGCTGTCAACAAGTGGCACCATATTGCATTTGATTTGAAAACTAGAGGGTTGGGCAAGTCTCCAAATACTGTCGTTTTCTTTAATAAGCACTTAGTGCATACAAAAGGACTAGAAAAATCTGAATACTACCCATTTGGTCCAGTGTGTGCTGTTGCTAAACAGCAATGCGTTGTGTCCTGTTTGAAACAATTTCTGCAAGTTACACTTTGAATATTGATGCTGATTCTAGATATATGTATACACCCTTTGTGGTCATTTCAAGCTCAATGGCGTCTAATTTTTGGCGCACGTGTGATAGCAAAAGTAAGTGTTTGTAATGGGTCGTCCGTCAACTGTCTGTTACCTGTGGGCAACTTTAACATTAGCATTTCCTCGAAGACTATGCAAGCCTCAGACTTCAAACTTGGCACAAGGGTACTTTGTGGTAAAATAATTCTAAACATACCAATTTCTGTGACCTTTCAAAGGTCATCTCAAGTAGTATTTTCAACTTCAAACTCAAACTTGCTATGGAGATACCACATGATAAGGGTGACAAAAGTTAGTTTCGGGTAGAGTTGTAGTTTTATCAATGTTTTTGCAAACTTTTCAATAAAATTTGGCATGATGATAACACTTTTCTGTGCTACTAATGTAATCAGCCCCTCACAGAGGTCAAGGGTCACATAGGGTTGACAAATGTGTGAAAAATGAAGGGATTTGGAAAAATACTCAGGTTTCACTGGTACAAAATCCAGCCCTATACTTATGTTTAGACATTTTCAGAGACCTGTTGGAGAAGTCAAGCCAAGGTAAAAAAGGACAGACATATTATGTGGATTGGTCATACACGTGAACCATAAGGACATTGCCTTTCTTGTTCATGTTCTGACTAATGTCATATTATGCATGTATGTACTTTGTATAAATACTTGCAAACATATATGCACGCAATATGTGCATGTCAGAACTTTTTTTGATACAAAATTATCTTTTGCAGGTTGCGAAAGATGAGGGAAGAAGAGTTCAGCGGGTACATCTCTCCGCGATGGCCAACCGACGAGAAGGCAAAGGAAGTGAACTGATTGTCCTGTGTAGGAGGGCAGACATCCTGTTATTTTGATGTCCATCCACCAGGCTGGCCACAATGTCAAGGTTTTGGACAGTCACATCATTCGCAATGCAGCAAAAGCCTGTGCCTTACTGCCTGAGCTGATGCATAGCCATATATTAGGAGAAGGGAAAGCAGGCTTTAGGCCTGGCTATTCAACTGCAGACACAACAGCAGTGGGGCAGTGACAACAAAGTGACAATGACAAAACTCGAGAAAATAGAAATAAAGAGGGAGTGTTTCCATAAGCCTGACATAGAAGCAGCGGGGCGACAAAATTGTAACGTGCAGTCGAGCAGTTCAGGGGCTATTGTACAGTGATGGGGTGTGCTTTGTGTGTTTTCATATAACAATGTGACAAAGCGATTTGACACCCATGTTGTAATTTGTAGTGCAGTAAAAAGGTGAAAAATATCTGTATTTTGACCAAAAAGATGTTTTCTCAAGTATACACAACTTCAAACCCAGACTTGGTACAAGGTGGTAAGAACTTTTCATGCATACTAATTTCGTATGCATGAAAGGTCAGAAAGGTCAAGGGTCACAAGAAATCGGGAAATAGGTACAAGATAGCCATAGCCCAAAGATGTTTTTTTCTCAAGTATTCCTAACTGTAACCCTAAACTTGGTAAAGAGATACCTGATGATAAGACCTTCCTATGCATATTTATTTGGATGACCCCCCCCCCCCCCTCTCAGAAAAGTTACTTTTTGTCACTCTCCTGTCATGTCACGATTTGGAAATGCAGCTTAATATGTATTAGTTTTTGATTATCCAAGGAAAACCCCTTTACTGCCAATGTGTTCATTTTTCGAAGACATTTCAGCATATAAACAGGTCTTGTTTGTGACAATAAGTTCCGAAATACTGGCATACATCAATCGTTCAAAATATGTACTCCACAGCTGACTCTTATGGGTTAGGAAACAGTGGTACAGATAGATTTTTTTGCAGCGTCGGTGTGAAACAATGATTGTACATTGATTGTACATTGCTTAACGTCCCGACAGCAACAAGGCTTTCTCAGGACGTGCCTGCACTGCTTGTGAAAAAAAACAAAAAACAACCAACTAAACAGAACATTGAATGTATGTCGCCAGCCAGTCAAACACATTAAATAAACCTAACACATGGGGCCTAAATAAAGCTAAGACCATATAGCAACACACATCCAATATCAAGAGCTACAGGCAGTGCAGACAGTAGGGAGAGTTTAAAAAAGGCAAATACAGGTGAATGGACCTCGGGTAGACAGAAACACATGCCCCAGAATAGAGAGAAAAACCCACCCTGTGGGGCTGACCAGGGTGACCCTGGGAACTAAAAAATACCTAACCCCACCCAAGTCCCCCAGGGCAGACCCGGGTGGGGTGGTGTGAAACAAGGAGAAAACTTATCACTGCTCCGCTTTGCATGATTATAAATGATATACATTCTGAAAATGGTCATTGGCCTCAGAGTATAACACCCATGGGTCCTTTCTGAAGAGGGGGTGTGCCAAAATATAGAAATGCAGCCCGGGGTGGGGGGGGGGGGGGTAGGTATGTAGTATATATATACATATGTCATTAAACCCTCTGCTCAAAATATACCAAATGTGGACTTGAGCAATGAAAATCGCAATACTTCTAAAGAGTGAGTTGACCATGTAGTTCTTGCATTACCCTCCATCTGTCACAGCAGATTTCAGTGGTTGGGTGATCATAGGATCATAGGCATATGAGGGGGAGCTGGGTGGCTCGGTGGTAGTGTGTTTGACTCTCATCCCAAAGGTCCTGGGTTCGAATACAGCTTGGGTCAAAATTTGTACAGACCCTATTTCTGTGACCCATCTTTGAAATCACCTTTTATGGACAAAAGATGTTGAGACCTAAACATTTAACATTTTGTATTTGAGGTAGTTACTTTTGTATGGGTGCCTATGTGCATTGTAGCCTAATATGCTTTCAACATACTTGACTGTACATGTATACTTTAAATGAGTGTCTGCAAATACAGCATTTCTTGTGAAAATAAACAGATATTATTCTTTACTCACAATGATCATGTGTAAACATAACGGGGCATATTGAAACATGTGACGTTTGTTTTGTTTCCTTATAATTTGTAACCAAAAACTGCTGGGAAACTGAGATTAAGCTGGAGAGATAGGTACATCCACTACCAATCTGTTCACAAACATCTTTCAACCAGAGATGTTCACTGACCTGCTTTCATGGATACACCAAAGGAGCATATGTAGCATTGCTTGCAGCAGGTATATTAAAACAAATTCACATTATTCATTAATTAATGTTTGTAGATGATGCCAGGAAAAATTTAAAAAAAAACACTCTGTGACGACACTCTTTGGTGTGCTTTTTCATCAGTGAATCTGTGAATGATTGAATGAATGTAAACATGTAATGTAAACATGCTCACAATGCCTGGCTGAAAAAAAAAATGAACAAATGTACCGAGGTAACCAGTATGCATTTTTATCCAAGACTGAAAGTGGTTTGTTGGTTGGTTCATGGTTTAACATTCGCATTACAACAGTGATGATAATCACATATTTTAAATTAAAAAAAACAAAACAAAATTACCACGCGTTTCTTTTATATATATATATATGTGTGTGTGTGTATATGTGTATGTATATATGTATATATAATTTTTTTTTTTTTTTTTTGCTTTGTTTTTTTTTTGTGTGCGTTTGTTTCATTTAGCGAAGTAGAAACTGTATGGGTTTCAAATTTTTGAGCAGGGAAAAAATATCCATCTACGGGGATTGAACCCTGGTTACCTGCGTGGCAAAAAGAGTATTTTACCACGGCACTAATTCAACTACTAAGGGATAATGGGTGCATTTAATTACTTACAGATAAACCTTCTCATCCCGTATCTGCCGTTGTTGTTTGTTCCAGTGTACTTTCCCACTGTCACCAATAGTGATCGAAGACTAGTAGTTTGCAACAGTTTGGGCGTAGGTTATACTTGTTGGTTTGGCGTCGTTGATTTCCTCCTTTCTCATGCGGGCTTGGGACTGGCTACGGCGGAGATATGATCTGCCGGAAGTCAGACATCGCTTGTATCCCTTTTTGAAAACGCACTCGCAAACGACCCAAAGTGCCAATTTTTGCACGGGACCCCCTCATTATGTGTGTGATATGATCTAAAGTACGACTTTATCGAATAAAAAGGGCCTGAGCAATTGCCCAACATTGCAAACACTTGTAATGTTATTGATAACATCCGGGCACTTTGCGAATTTACAACATACACTTTTCTCGATTGCACTTAGAATTCCAATTATCAGAGCACACTGTTTTTACGAGAAAATACTAACATACTTTATGAAGTGACCGAAATGTTTCTTTACCATTTTAACACACTATTCGATAAATTTTTATTGTGTTCTTAAATCAGCTATTTTGCATGTTTTTGCTTATGGGGTAGGTCACGCAAAAGGCTCAAACTTACAAATATGCCCGGGACCATGGGTCTTTCAGGGTGGCAATAGCCTCCAGACTCAATAAGGCTCTCAAAAAACCCTATAAGCGGCAGTTTTCAATTAAAAAATGTAGGTATAGTATACAACCTTAATTGTGTGTTGTCTTGTCGATATATACGATACGATCACTTCACCATCTACTCTAGTAAATTCTATTTTTGCAACAATCTGAATCTTTACACTGCCTGTAAGAAGATTATCTTGTATGACAGAAAAAGACATTTCTATTGATTCATAAACATTGTTACTATTAGATATAGGCAAGTCTGTTGTGTGAAACACGTTTTTTAAACCTTGAACATTGTCCATCATTTTTATTTGTCCGACAAAATAATAATAGAAAAATTACACCTTATGTAATACCACTTTATTGACTGTAACACTGCTAATATAAACATTTAGTTTATGTAGTTGTTGAAATATCTGTTCACAAAGTATCTCAAACCAGTCCTGGTGGTTATTATTTTTAACTCTTAAGGTGGGTGTCCTAAAATCAACAGTCAAACACTCCACATTTGGATGCTCATCAACATAATCTAAAGTCATATTATATGACAAATATATTGCTGATGACTTTAAGACGTTTATGTCAGGCTGTTCGGGAGGTGTTCTTATCTGAGTAAAGTGCACAACATCTTTGAAGCAGTGTGTGATGTCAATAGTCATTTTTTATGGACAAAACAAAAGTATAAATTAATTTACTAACCCATACCCTGTGGGCTGATCTGTCTTTAAAATAAGCTTTAGATGCTTAGTTGATTTCAGTTTATTTTTTACATCATCACGTTCCTGCTTATTTGGTATTACGTCATTCTCCCTGAGACAGTCTTCAAAGCTGTCATGATCCTTGCAGTAAAACAAACAGATAAACTTTAACTGTTCTCGAAAATCTTTCAGTACAGCATTATATTTCTGAGTGAGAATCCAGACACTTATGTTTGCGTGTCTGCCACTAAAGGCCAGTTCTGCTAGAGTGTTTCTCTTCTTGACAATGTCTTTTTCTGCAGAACAGCCATCAACAATAAACAACGTTGGCTGTCCTTCAAATTGCTTGTAAAAGTACAGCAGGTAGTCATTCAGTTTTTTCTCAGGGTCAACTAAATAGATATTACTGTCAGTCCAAATGAATAAACGGTTGTGATAAGCTTTGTTGTGTTTTATCGTAGGACAAAATATTACTATGTTTTCGAAATGGTATATGTATCTTGTTTGTAATAGGTCAAGTACAAATTCAGTTTTTCCACAGCCAGTGGCACCACAAAACAATCCACAGTGTGGGTCAAGTGTCATTAAGCTCCGGTTCATTTTAATACAGAAGATAATTTAATACAAGTGACCACTTAGTCTGCTTTCAGAAATATTGAGTTGTGCATCATAAATCAGATACAAATATATGTTTATTGCTCCTCCTGTTTCAGTCTTTTTTTGTATCTGATTGTTATTCCGTCACTGCCGTTCTCAACAGTACGTCGTGACCCATGTAAAAAGTCATCGTCCGTACTGCGTAGGTCTAGCACAGTGCATATTTTTCTGTCAGGTATTGACCAATTCTTACGTCATACAGATGTAAATCTTTACACGCCATATTTGCCGGTTTTTCTCTAAGTCTTCCACCCGCCCACTTTATAATCTCGTCATAGTGTTGATAAGGCAGCATACCCGAAGCATACACTTGATTAGGACGACCCTCAATCATACAGGATAAATGTGTTATTTTTGGATTGTAAAATTTTTCTGAATCTCTTTTGAATGGATTTTTTGGTTCAATAAACAACATCAGTATACCTTTCAGTGACCTGGCAGGTGTGTTAAGGTTTATGTTCCACATTGTATCACTTTTGTCTTTGGGTATTGTACTGTGTCTTATCACGCGGTCATAATAAATTGGAAGTCTTGACTGATATTGATTTTGAATTAGTCTGGCAAGTTCAGTGTGTGTGACAATTTCGTATTCTAAGGAAATGTTAGAGATCTTGTATGTCGCGTCTGGGTCAGTTGTTTTGATAACTTTTGCAAAGTCATTAAAATTAGTTCAAAACTCAGACGGTCATTTAGTGCTCCTTGGTAAAAAATTAGTTCAAAACTCAGACGGTCATTTAGTGCTCCTTGGTAATAAGGCAAGTGTGTTGTCAGGATTTCAAATTCAAGTGGAATGTAAAATCTATTACCGTATGTATCTGCTAATATAACGTCTTCAATTGCAGATGTTGATTTGTCTGCCGCGTCAATTCTAAGTTTAGCAACATTAGCAGACTGTATGCCTTGGTAAACACGGTCTTCTCTTTCTTGTCGTGTAAGCCAAACATCTTTGTAACAGTAAAACATATCAGCATCATCATGACTAAACACTTCCTGTCCTTCAAGTTTTACTTTGATGGTCTTAACAATTGCTCTGCCAAGATTGTCAACCAGTGTTCTGTTTGCATCTGTTTCTGATGAAAGTTCAATATTAAATGCAAGGCGTGCAGTGCCAGGAACAATAACATCATTGGGACCCAGGTTTGGAAACTTGACTGTAAGTGTTTGGTTCTGGTCTATAGTACTTGGATTGTTTGTGATGACAATTGATTGTCTAATGCCCTTAACACCAAGAGGCTCACGTAGTTTTCTATATGGGTCTAACTTTGATCTGTAGCACTGTGTCATTTTATTATGCAAAAATCAAAAATATTAAATTAATAAAAACAATGGCAGCAGGAGGATTTAATCATGATGATATTGAAATGGATGTCATGGATGACTATGATACCAGTGCAACAGATGTGACAGATATGACTGTAACTACTTCTAGTATGTATCATGAACTGTTAAAAGACAAAGTAAACTCGTTTTATGACAGTGTTGGTGTGCGCCCAGATGTAATAGATCCTAATCAGTTTGAATATGATGTAAATACAGACAGAGGTAAAGTGTATCTAACACATAAAAACAACGCTGCTAGGTTTAGAGCTTTAAGTACAATTAAAACTGATGTAGGTGGTGAGGCAGCACTGCAGCGTTACCTTGGTGTTGGTTCTAGTAAAAGGTTGACACCGAGACTTGTTACTGTGCTTCACGACACGCAAACAAGATTGCCAACAGGACAAGAAATTGAAATGACTGAAGTAACAAGGCTGCCAGAAATAGCAAACACGGTAATACAAGAAACCTCATTTACAGATGACGTAATGAAAACAATAGATGATCCACCTTTATCAATGCGAGAGATAAAGGGTTTGGATAAATCACTGCAGACAATCAGAGGTGAGATGGTAAATAATGTAGCAAAACTGGGTGAGCTTGATAATCAAATAGAAAGAGAAAAAAAAACAAATTAGCAACTGCTGATGAGGAAAATCTTGACACAGAAGTAAAAGAAACAATACAACACAGATTAAATGATTTGTATATAGAAAGATCAGGAAGGTTAGAAGTGATTAGTATTGGAAGAGAAAAACTGAAAACACAGGTCAACAGGATTAGAGAAACTATTCAGAAAATACTTCATGAAGACACTACTCTGGCTGAGAGACTTAAAACACTTTTCAGAGAGCAGGGTATCACTATTGCAAGTTTAATTACTGCTCTTGGATTTATTATCAGTACTATTTTGTTGGCTGTCTCCGGTGGTGGTGGGGGTGGTGCTCTTCCTCCAGCACCTCCAGCTCCAAGTGATCCAAAAGATTTACAGTCATGGGTAAAAAAACAATTATCACACATAATTATCAGACTTGCTTAAAAAAATTGGCTGTAAAAGCAATGGACGCATTGCCAGGCATAATTGGTACAGTTGTCAGTTGGCTGATCAATACTGCAGCAAAGGCAGTAGGGTTTATGGCGGAGCATGTGTTGATATTTTTGGTGTCAGTAGCAGGGTTGATGGTGGGTTATTTAATGCAACAGGTAAAGAAGTAATATACCTAGTCCTGTGAGGCCTATTACCAATGCAGTTCTCTCTGACTCATGTGTGTTTACTGGGGTTACTGGTTGTACTGGGGCTGGTGCCAGTACAGGTGTTGGTGCCAGGACTGGGGCTGTTACTGACATTATTGGCGTTACTGCCTGTACGGGTGGTGATGTTACTGGGGCCAGGGCTGGCATTATTATTGATGGTACATGTGTGTTTACAGATTTATTGAGTCCTAATTTCTGACCAACACCAGCAACAATTATTTCATTATTATAATTTATTGTCCCCATTTGTAATTGTAGGTCAGATGGTAACATGTATAACCCAATGCCAACTACAAAGTCAACTTTTGATCTGGCATATCTAAGTACGTCTTGGTAGCGTTGTATGCTTGATGATAGATCTACTGTTGAATTTATTGAATCTTCTAGATTTGCAAGAAACTATTTTTGTGCCTCGAATTTACCACTTCCATTCAAAATGTTTGATTTTGTTAATGATTGTGCACCTAGTATACACCACACATATGTTCTGATTGACTCATTGAGCGCTTGACTCCCGCTTGAGTAAACCCGTCACTCTTGTCTAAAATAAATGTGGTCCACGCATTAGACTGTTTCTGTTCTATTGATCCTAACCAGACTTGTTATTTTGATGAGAATGACGTGTAACCAGGGTAGTAATCTTGAGGGTATTGCCTGTGACTCATAGCATAATACAATGTACCCATGCCGTTGTGATCATCAAGTTTTTGTGCGAAGTCATACTTAGTGCTGATGTTAAACTCATTACAGATGCGTTCAAATGCTTTCATATCCATGGGGTTGCTATACCTGTTAAAACTGGATTCAGTGGGCAGTGGGGTATGCAGTTCTGACTGTATACGTCTTAATTGGTAATACGTGTGGAAAAGGTAGACAGATCTAATCAGTTTGTTTGAGTGATTCAAATGGTCTGTAAATGAAACACCACAGCCTGTAGTTGAACACAGAATAGCAAAGTTTAGTTGGTTTTGAAACATCTGTAGTGGTCTTGATGTTCACTTTCTTGCAGTTGAATTGTCTGTAATTGGAGGGTTTAGGTATTGGTCAAACGGATTGGGTACTTTCACTTGAAACAAATCTTGTTCAGACACAGCAATATCGAGCTGATTTAATTGAATTATTTTCTGTTCATAAGTAGGTGCGACATTGTACTTGGCATCTATATTAAATTGAAATGCATTTGTAGTAACGCTTGTTGGTGATTTAAATTCCATCGTTCTTTTTTATGAGATAATAAAAATGTTTATTACCTTAACAAATCTTGACACAAGCAAACCAGTGTGGTTAACTAATGGGATTGATAATAGAGATGGTAGCAAGGCTGTAGCTATCCATGAAATGTTTTACACCGTAAAATGGTTTAATGTAGAAGACAAAAATTATTATGTAAATCTTGATGGTGTGACTGAAGCTATACCACCTGGGTATTATGACTTTTGTACTATACCTGAATGGTTTCAAAGTAAATTTAAAATTAAAGCAACTTTAAATCCGGCTAACTTACTTGTTACATTAGAATTTCCGACACAAAATTGGTTAAAGATCTCAGATAGATTTGCATATTTACTTGGATTTTATATTGACGAAGATTGGTATAGATCAGATGATTTAGATGAAGCTATGTTTAGTTTCTTGGCCTACCTCTTTTCCTCTTTCCCAGGGAAAGAGGAAAAGAGGTAGGCCAAGAAACTCCTGGCGTCGAGACCTCCAAGCAGACATTAAGAGACTGGGAACCACCTGGAGTAGAATCGAAGGAGAAGCACAGGACAGGAGTTGCTGGAGGTCTCTCGTCGACGGCCTATACCCAGGTAGGTGTGACAGGCGTAAGTATGTAAGTAAGTATGTTTAGTATTATAACAATGAAGACAAAAAAAAATTAAAATAACTGGAAAACGCCCTGTCAATTTGTCAGTACACACAGTATTTAATGTTTATTTAAAAGAATTAAACACAACTGAAAATATACACAATGGAAAGCCATCAACTTTGTTGAGATGTGTGCCGACTGGAACTGCACCCTATTGTGAAAGTGTGGTTGTTAGATTTCCTGTGCAGTTTAATTAGGTTCCAGTTTCTTTGAATCATTGTGTTTATCTGTAACTAATCAGGATGGCAAACCAGTTCTTATGCATGATTTTAGTGTAGTGTTAGAAGTGAAATAATTTTATTTTTGTTTATAAAAATGAGTGGTGGTCCAAAGCCAAGAATCATACCAGTTGCATGTCCGGTAACAGAGTTGAAAGATTTGGCTGACGTACAGGATTTTGAGAAGGAAGGGGAGGTGGGGGAAGTGTATGGTTTTGAACTTGATTCGACTGGTATGTACAAGAGGAAAGTAATCGATGACATGAAAGACGGAACAGAGAGACCAATTCCTAAACTTGGTCAGCTGCGTGATGTCACTGTACCTACTCCGCCTGTAAATAATGCGCCTTACAACTTAATACATGTGGGAAATAAGTGGGTAGTTTCACCTGTGCCTGTTCCACCGCCCACAATTGACTGGGACATAAAGTTTGAATTTATTAGTCCTTATGTATATACTGATGACGAAGGTGCATTAGTGTTTAGGAAAGTTGTTAATTCTGGACCATTGATTGTGAGCCTTGTCCCAAGTTTTGCACAAGACAACAATAGCAGAGAAAAACTAAAGGTGTAAGAGTATGAAAAATGGAGATATCTTCTTACGCATAAAAAAAATAGAACAGATACAGAAGTTGTGTTTTCACCAGCAAACTTTGCCATGGCAAAAGAAGCGACAATAGTATTTGAAATTATCATGAAATCTGTAGCTTCTGTAAAAGAGGCAGATATAGCACAGGGAATCAAACTTACGTGGAATGACACAGTGGCAGAGTCAACAAAGGTCTTTATTGCTATTAAAAAAGGCACAGATATAGAAGTTTCAAGCAGTATACCCGCAGTTACGGCGGTGGTCGACAAAACAACTTTTGTTCGTCTGAGTTACATAAAACTTGAACACATTGATCTTGTTTCATTTTATTATGCCAGCAAATTGTATTCTTTTGAAGAGTTGCAAAATGTAATCACTGATTAAATATAAAAAAAAAATATTTGTGAATAAAAAAAATGGTGAACTTGTATCCGCAACTACCGACGACTGATACTGTGTCGATTGAGACAATTGCATCAGATAAAACATTACAGGCAGACGCATTCCGATTAATAAATATTACAGATGCTTTGAAATATTTGGAAAGTGAGGAGGCAAAATATTCTAGATGTAAGAGACGGTATAAGGCAGTATTTAATTCTGTTCAAAACACATCTATGGCAGTGGGTGCAGTTTCAGCTGGATTATCTGTTGGGGGTATTGTTTTGATATCAACTGGAATCGGCAGTTTAATTGGAGTCGGCCTTGAAGGAGCTAGCATTGCCACAAGACTGGCATGCTTTGGTTTGGAAGGCATTAACAAGAGATTTCACACAAAATTACAAAAACATGAAGCATTGAGTATGCTGGCGGGTGCAAAACTTAGTAGTATGAAACTTATTATAAGTAAAGCGTTGCAGGACAATTTTATTGACGATGATGAATTTAAGAGAGTGCAAGATGATTTAAATAATTACAAACAGCTAAAATCTGAAATACAAAATAAGATGTGTAGTCAATCTCCTTTAAATATTGAAGAACTAAAGGCTAGTTTTTTAGCAGAAGGAAAAAGGATAGGGGTACAGGAAACCACAGAAAAACTTCAAGGACTTTTAGGGAAGTAAAAATCAGTTTTGGTAATCAAACAATATTTTTGTCATACACTTCACAGAGAGATGACACGCCACCTGTCTATTTGACGCCCACAGCTCCACCAGAATATTTAAAAAAAATAACTTTTTGTCTTTGTATCTTGTCAAATCTGACTCAGTATCTTGTGACTAGAGACAAGTTCTTGTAAGTAATTAATAAGTTCTTATGGTAAGTAATTAATAAGTTCTTATGGTAAGTAACTTTAAAGAACCTGCAGAGGTAACCTTTAAGTTACCTACAACTTGTAAGTTGTTTTTTGAAGTGTGCACTAATGCACGGCACTTAAGGGCTGTCTAACGTGATTGATCCAGTGCATTACCAGTGCAAAGTATTTGATTGATACGTGCATTAGCAGACTATTTGGGTGCCAGACGCAATAATAGCCCGTATTGATTGATACGTCCATTAGGCAGACTGCTGCTGGCTGTTGATTGATTGTGACAGGAATGGCCAGGTAATTTTCTGCAGTGTTGTCCTATTAGCATATTCTGGGTTCACATTGATAGCATTGTGCATACATCGGGGTCGTTTCTTCGAGTTTGTGCAAGCAGTAATTGCATTTCCATATGAGCAGGTACTTTAGACCATTTTGTCCATACCATAGTGGTGTGGCGCATATGCTTCCAACGCTATACATATTTGACTCATAATTATGATAAAGCCAGTCCCAGTCAGCAGGCAGCCAGCGGAGGCTAGTGTTTCTCAAAAATCAATACCGGCAACGGGCGGCGTCGCGTGCACACTTTGTGCGGGGTAGATAGATGATGAAGGTTAAAGCAATAAATAGGGGGTTAACTCAGTGATTATGTTAATGCTGGTTCAGTCCTCTCTTACTTTCTATCTCTCGGGGTCGTGACAACAGTGATTCTGCATTGTGCTGTCCTGTCAGCGTTTTTGGGTGACAAATATTCCGTGTATTCACGAGTTTCGTGCGTTCACGAATTCAGCGATTAGCACGGAGTTTTAATGGCGCCGCTCAGCCTAACAGAGCTCAAGAGTAGTTAGCACAGGCTATTGTGTCATAGAGGATGTGTATCATGTTGGACATACACTAGCCGTATTGCAAGACTCTGAAACCGAGATTTCAGGTACGTTTTTATATGTACTTTCGACAGCTGGTGAGTTAAATGTAGTATGTGTTAGTAAGATTTAGTTCGGTTGCGTAGCGTTGATTTGGTTCAGTTAGGTCGGGCGCCATCTTGTTTATGCGACCACCACGTGTTTGTGAGCTCTCAGCGTTTTAGTGCTTTTCGTTGAATGTACTGTTATGTGTGCTGAAAGTCTGAGTATCGGATAAGAGTGTGCTGATGAGGATTGTATGCTTGTTTTTCGTCGGATCTGCTTGCTGCTGATTTGGTATCGTATTGAATAGTGTCTGTCGTTTGAAACCCTGCTCAGTTACGTCGCCATCTTGCTTCCCTCGTGTGTTGTGCTCCCAGTGTTGTGATTAGCGCTTTTCGTTGGATGTACTGTGTTTATGTGTGCTGAAAGTCTGCTGAGTATCGGATAAGAGTGTGCTGATGAAGATTGTATGCTTGTTTTTCGTCGGATCTGCTTGCTGCTGATTTGGTATCGTATTGAATAGTGTTTGTCGTTTGAAACTCTGCTTACGTCGCCATCTTGCCTCCCTCGTGTGTTGTGCTCCCAGTGTTGTGATTAGCGCTTTTCGTTGGATGTACTGTGTTTATGTGTGCTGAAAGTATGCTGAGTAGCGCATAAGACTGCGCTGATGAAGATTGTATGCTTGTTTTCCGTCGGATCTGCTTGCTGCTGATTTGGTATCGTATTGAATAGTGTCTGTCGTTTAAAACTCTGTTTACGTCGCCTTTTCTGCCCTTTCAGTGTTGGTTTTGCGCACGATCAGAGTCGCACCCCCACCACTCTCTCTCTCTCTCTCTCTCTCTCTCTCTCTCTCTCTCTCTCTCTCTCTCTCTCTCTCTCTCTCTCACACACACACACACACACACACACACACACACACACACACACACACACACACACACACACACACACACACACACACAACCAAGCATTCTTTCATTTGCAGAGTTTTTAAAATAGTATGCAGTACAACCAACCTTTCATTTGCAGAGTTTTTAAAATGGCATGCAGTATATTACGGCCCGCCCCCGCCATTGTCAATGGTTTTTTTTATCTTATTATATTGTCTTTTGTCCCCAGCCGGCTGTTTCGTTTTGCAAATCCAAAGGTTATACAGTATACAAAATGTGACCCTTTCTCACGAAACCAGTCTTAACTCGCAGCGAGCCAATCAGCACTACACGCAATAATATGTGGTGGGGGTCAATCTGGGGCATTTTCACTTTTTGGGAGAAATGTATTCTACATACACCAAAGTATCGTATGGGTAAAATCTTTATCATGAAAAATGCCGTTAAATAGGTAAAAAATGATTTTAAAAGTCTGCCCTTGGCCCCAATTATGCTGCACACAGAAACTTCACAGGCTGTTTTCTCAAAATGGCCGCCGGAGGCTTTAACAACTTTAAACACTTTTTACAATTTTTGCACTACAGCATACAGTCATATATCACAGTAATCAGCAAACACTGTAGTTTTCATAAATGTATATATGTCAAACAACAAACCAAGGGGAATCACAGCGCTGGACAGACGAACAGTTAGACTGATGTCAGCTGAAGAACCTGTTTCTTGTTTTACTTCTATTTTGTTGGAGGTTGCAGGTGAAACCATCCCTAGAACTTCCACATCACTCCCTCGGAAGCCAAGAGTACCATGGTTCAATGAAGAGTGCCGCAAGGCCCAAACAATGCGCAAATCTGCTCAGCGACGTGCATTTCGTAATCCGTCGCAAGCAAATATTTTAACCTTTAAAAGACAGCGGGCGAAAGCCCGTTATATTTTTAAACGTGAACGCCGTGCTTCCTGGAGACGCTTCGTCTCATCTTTATCTTCTAGGACTCCGTCCCAAAAAGTCTGGAAGGCTGTTCGAAGAATTAGGGGCAGGGGTGGCTCGGCTTCTGTCGGCCATCTTAGAGATGGTGCCAGTTTGGTCACAGATAAAAAGGCTGTGGCCAATTTGCTTGCCTCCACCATTGCCCATAATTCTTCAACAGAGCATTATTCACCTTTCTTCCAGAGAGAGAAGGAGAAGCGAGAATCTTGTGCTTGTGATTTTATATCGGATAACTTGGAAGACTATAATGCCCCTTTTACGTTTTCAGAATTGCAGCAAGCCATGCAGAAATGTACTGACTCTGCTGCTGGATTAGATACCATCCATTATCAGCTCATAACACATCTGCCTGAGGATTCACTCCTTGTACTTCTCAAGGCCTTTAACCATATCTGGATAACCGGTCATTTTCCGCCATCTTGGCGCCAGGCTGTGGTTGTGCCAATTCCCAAGCCGGGTAAGGATCCTTCCGACCCGGGCAACTACCGGCCAATAGCTTTGACATCATGTTTATGTAAAACTATGGAACGCTTGGTCAACGCCCGACTGGTGTGGCATCTTGAGTCACAGGGTCTCATCACAGACCTCCAGTGCGGTTTCCGGCGCTTCCGTAGTACAACTGACCATCTAGTCCGCTTTGAGTCTTTTATCCGAGATGCTTTTGTCAACAAGCAGCATGTCTATGCAATTTTCTTTGATCTTGAAAAGGCATATGACACGACCTGGAAGCATGGTATAATGTCTGATTTGTCGGACATGGGTTTTAAAGGGCATCTGCCCGTTTTTATTCACAATTTTTTGTCCAACAGGTCGTTCCATGTCCGTGTGGGCTCCACCCTCTCCGACTCCTTTGAACAGGAGATGGGTGTCCCGCAGGGCAGTATTCTATCTCCTGTTTTATTTAGCATTAAAATAAATAACATTGTAAAGGCCGTCAAGGATGATTCTGAATGCTCTTTGTTTGTGGACGACTTTGCTTTGTGTGCACGAGGTCGAGGACTTGCGTCCCTTGAGAGGCGCTTGCAGCTGTGCGTTGATCGCATCCAGGGGTGGGTGTCTCTCAATGGATTCAGATTCTCGCCCTCCAAGACAGTCTGTGTGCATTTTACTAACCAGACGAAATTTTTTCCAGAACCTAGCCTGAGCATTGCTGGAGTGCCAATTAAGGTGGCTGAAGAAGCTAAGTTTTTGGGGGTCATCTTTGACAAAAGATTGACCTTCTGCAACCATGTTAACTACCTTAGAACCTCTTGTCGGAAGGCCCTCGACATTCTTCGTGTCGTTGGTCGTACTGACTGGGGTGCAGACCGCATCGTCTTACTTCGACTGTACCGGGCCCTTGTTCGGTCCAAACTGGATTACGGCTCTGTGGTATATGGCTCGGCTTCCAAGTCTGTTCTGCAGCGTCTGAACACAATTCACCATCAAGGTCTGCGCATATGTCTGGGAGCCTTCAGGACATCTCCAGTTCCTAGTCTGTATGCAGAGGCAGGGGAGCCTTCTCTCAGGCTCCGCCGCATCCGCCTCATGCTCAGCTACGTTCTGAAGCTGAAGGCCCATCCAGAAAATCCTGCCTATGATTGTGTTTTTAACCCGTCGTTTGCAGAGATTTACGATGCCCATCCGGGAGCTGTCCGTCCACTTTCCTTCCGTGTCCGACCTCATCTGCAGGCGGCCGGAGTGGACCTGGACAAAGTTTCGGAATCTCTGCAACACGTCACTCCACCCTGGCTACTACCAGTTCCTGACATCTTGCTGGACTTGACTGCCCACAAGAAGGATTGTACTCCACCAGCCATATACCAACAGAGCCTCAATGAACTCCTTTCAATTTTTCCTGGCTATTGTCGTCTTTATACGGATGGGTCCAAGTCTGAGGATGGAAGAGTGGCTGCGGCTGCAGTGTCCTCTCGCCATCCTAGACGCCCATTTAAGCTCCGTCTCCCTGACCATTCCTCTGTATTTAGTGCAGAACTGCAGGCCATTCTGCTAGCACTCAAGCATGCCTATCAGTCTCGGGAAAGGAACTTCCTGATTCTGTCTGACTCTCTTTCTGCCCTGCAGGCCCTTCAGGGCGCGGGAACAGACCATCCACTGCTGGTGCAGATTAGAGAGCTCTACGCGGACTTGATGAAGGAATATTGACATCATTTTTATTTGGGTCCCAGGCCATGTGGGCATCGAAGGCAACAGAATCGCAGATTCTGCTGCCAACAGTGCCCGCAGTGACCCTGTCCCTGACACACAGACTGTCTATAGTGATTTTAAACCTGTTATTAGTGCGTACATAGCCCGCGAGTGGCAGTCCGAGTGGGACAAAGAGGAAGGGAACAAGCTTCATGAAGCTCTTCCTAAGTTGTCTGACAGTCTACCTTTCCGCTGCGGCAGCCGCCGTGAGGAGACTGTCCTTGCTCGGCTCCACATCGGGCACACATATGTTACGCACTCTTACTTACTTAAACAGGATGAGCGTCCATGGTGTTTTGCCTGTGATGAGCAGTTTTCTGTTCGACACTTTTTGCTGTATTGTGCTGACCTAATTGACACCAGATATAAACACTTCACAGCAGACTCCTTGAAGGTTTTGTTCCGGGATGTTCCCCCGGACAAAATCTTCAATTTTTTGAGAGAATGCAATATTTTTAACAAGATCTGAGCATTCATAGACTATGTGAATTTTTTTATTTGCCCTTTTTGAGAGTCTGTAGACGTTTCTTTTCCAGACATGTGCGACATTTTAGCCTGGGATTTTTAATCTATATTTACATCTTGTCTTAAGACCTTGCTTTTAGTCTGGCTGACCAGATTTTTACCCATCCCGCCGTGAGATGGCCTTAGTCGCCTGCTCGGCGTTAAACCCAAATAACTAACTAACTGTTTCTTCTGTAAGTGCTCTTTCCCCACTGTTTCCAGCATCATGTTCCTCCTGCCTATCCACATTCTCATTGCCACCCCCTAACGCACACTGCACCTTGCTGGTACTAGCGTCACCAACACCTGGCCACCCCGAACCTGCCACTTTGATGAAATCTAACATAGTCGATACAATACTGTCTATGTCAGAGATCCCAGCAATTGATGCCGACACACCCTCTGGAATCCGGTGAGCTCGAGCCAGGAACAAACTCCTCGTCATCACTGCCCTCGTATTGCGATGCGCTGGCACTGCTCTCAGTCTCGGGTCCATCCCAGGCGCTATTTGCCAACTGGAGAAAGAAAGAAAGAAAGATTAAAACCAAAGCTGCATTGGAAACAGAAACAGCCCAATTTTGGTTTAAAGGGGCCTTGCACAATAATAAAAAGAGTAATCCCGTGTATGACCGATTTACATATGTGTGACCTCGGTGACGAGGGCTGGCTTCTGCAGCAGTCAAAATCCACGTTTTCTGAAAATGCAAGCAGTTTTCACACATTTGTCAACCCTGCGTGACCCTTTGAGAGAGGTCACTCAAATTGGCATGTTTAAAAAGGTCTTGCCACAAAGTATCCTTGGGCCAAGCTTGAAGAATGTGGCTTGAATAGTCTCCGAGAAAATGCCACCGTTAACTCATTCTACCCCCAGACACACCACAGCAGGATAACAGGGGTGGGATTCTAGTAAGAAAGAAAAGGCGGAAAATCAAACGACAGGGGGGGGGGGGGGGGGGTTCATGTCCTTCATTTTCAGCAGCCGAAAAATCAAACGACAGTGGGGGGGGGGGGGGGGGGGGGGGGATAGGCGCGTGTCCACCGTTCGCCAAAGTATCCAAAAACCGACAGGGGGAGCGAGACCAAACACACCCGAAAATGGACTTTGTTATGACACTCCTGATCTGCAGTATAAAAATGGAATGTGCGTACCAGTTTATGTTCAGATGCACACTAAACGGCACTCTGTCTTGGACAATATCCTTTTTCACCGCCATTTTCCACTGCGACCTAAAGCTACCGGAAGTGTCGGGCGATAGTGAACCAAACTACATACAAATCCAACCCATTTGAGATTTTTTTGCCATTTAAGATTTTTTTTTTTTTCGTCTTTTTCGTTGTTATTAGACGCGGAAAATAAATATGCTTCAGCGGAATTGTGAAAGAATTTCCGCGTAAATCCGCGGAAACGCGGAAGAATCCCACCCCTGGGATAAGGATCGACCATGATAGTTCAAAGGTGATGCCAGAACAGCTTGGCGCCTACGGGCGCCAAGCTATTCTGGCATCACCCTTGAACTATCATGGTCGATCTGTGTCCTGCGCTGCAATGCGGTCTTGAGAGGACAGGGGCAAAATTTAAGGATTTTGGTGTTGGGGTAGAATGAGTTAAAGTTTACCATGGACGACGGACGGACGACCAGTGGCCCAGAACATAAACTCACTTTTGCTTCGCACGCACGCCAGCCAATAAAATGAAGATGATCATAGAATCACTTTACTTACCAGTTTGTAATTGGGAGCATTCCGCTGCCGTCCATGCACCCTCCTACCAGACGCACCCTCTGTGGCAGAGGCTAGGGGGGGCCATGATTCTGCAGCATAGATCCCGATGGGTTTGGACATCCTGCTGCCATCCGGCGCTGGGTGTGTGCCAGAAAGTCCTGAGCCGGTGTGACCAAAACGGTGTTGCTGAGAACATGTCCAATACAACCATGTAAACCAACTGACATTTTGAATCAGATTGATTGTACATTGCTTAACGTCCCGACAGCCACTAGGCTTTCTCAGGACGTGCCTGCACTGCTTGTGAAAAAAAACAAACTAAACAGAACATTGCCATGTATGTCGCCTGCCGGTCAAATACATTAACTCATTCTACCCCAACACCAAAATCCTTAAATTTTGCCCCTGTCCTCTCAAGACTGCATTGCAGTGCAGGGCACAGATCGACCATGATAGTTCAAGGGAGATGCCAGAATAGCTTGGCGCCCGTAGGCGCCAAGCTATTCTGGCATCACCCTTGAACTATCATGGTGGATCCTTATCCTGCCGTGGTGTGTCTGGGGTAGAATGAGTTAAATAAACCTAACACATGGGGCCAAGACATAAAGCTAAGACCATTTAGCAACACACATCCAATATCAAGAGCTACAGGCAGTGCAGACAGTAGGGAGAGTTTTAAAAAAGCAAATACAGGTGAATGGACAAAGGGTAGACAGAAACACATGCATGCCCCAGAATAGAGAGAAAAACCCACCATGTGGGGCTGACCAGGGTAACCCTGAGAACTAAAAACTGGCAATACAGTAAAAAGCGACACATTCAGTTGCACATTCCTAAAGACCTGTTTGTGGACGTTCGTTCTTCGAATCGCGAGGCAGTTTTGCGAACGAGGATTGAAATCTGGCGCCATTTTTGTTTTTCAAAAAAAAAGTCAACTGATACTGTGCATGCATGTGGCAAGTTAACACCGTGTCAGAAAAAAAGAAAGAAAGAAGAAACAAAATCGCGTGGCAGATTGACCTTGTAATGGGGTTATTGAACGAATTCCTTTCATTGAAGAAGAAAGCTTTTGTTAAAATCGTGGGGTTCTATTATCATTTACTACAAGACTCAACGGTCAGAGCGGCCGAGAGGCCGAAGACACGTTTGAAGCAGACGCCTTATTTTTCTGGGCCAAACGGGTATCGGGGATTGGAGGGATCTCTCAGTTAAATAACTGCACTGAACAAGTACATTTGGGCGTGCTCTTAACTAAGAAATATTGCATAAAGTACCTCTGCAAACGCGAAAGAATGGCCGGTGTGTCCGTTGGAGACGAAAGACGTTTAAGCAAGGGAAACAACTCCGTTCATCGGTGTTGGACCAATCAAATTGATCTGAAAACACTCCGGCCGCTTCCGTGTCCACACACAGGCCCAGGGCATCCCTGAAACACAACGATGAAGTAATCTGTTAAAATGGGGACATCGTATTTTGATATTTTTTTCTGACTTTTGAATGAAAGATAATACAGCAACAACCCTCAGAAAAAATGGGTGTCTGATCTGGCCACCCAGAATTTCACACACACCCAGATTGCATAAGGATGGTAAAGAAAGAAACCCATTTTAGTCATTTGGTGTACGCGCGCACACACACACACACACACACACACACACACACACACACACACACACATGAACACAAAACCCTCAGAGTGGGTTACCTACCATTTTATGTGAAAATGGGTTCCCATATTTCTATTTATTCTAGGGCTCTGGAGTTGATGCGAATGTTTAGAACTCACCTTATAACTCTACTCTACAACTTAAAATAAAATAGACATTTTCTAGAAACAGAGCCACTGGATGGAAAAAAAAAAGGGTTTTTACCCAAAAAGTGGGTGCCTCTCACACAAAACTGGGATTACAGTGAAAATACCTCACTAAAGATACCTTTGGTTGATTTTACTATTATGATTGAGTGGGGTTGTAAGGGGGTTGGGGGAGGGGGGGGAGAAGTGTGTGTGGGGGGGGGAGAGGGGGTCATCACTTTTGGTTTATAGAGCTGCTCAATGCGCTCTTATGAATGAAAGATTTTCATTAGTAGGTCATTTCAGAGGCGCACACTGAGTTGCACGTCGAACCACTCACAAATACTCATTTGGAGTGCACCAGATGGATCCAGTTGGCAAAGTCCCACATTCCACACTATAGGACAGCTAAGACTGAAAAGCAATCGCGGCGTTTATGGCGCGGTACAAGGTTTAAAACTATGAAAATGTTGTTTTTAGAAGCGTGTCGGGCAAAAGTTTTTATGAAAACTGTTTTAAAACCTCTTTTAACTCAACTCTTCTTAATGTTAAAAGTGTTTTATTGTACATTACTTAACGTCCCGACAGCAACAAGGCTTTCTCAGGACGTGCCTGCACTGCTTGTGAAAAAACAACTAAACAGAACATTGAATGTATGTCGCCAGCCGGTCAAATACATTAAATAAACCTAACACATGGGGCCTACATAAAGCTAAGACCATTTAGCAACACACATCCAATATCAAGAGCTACAGGCAGTGCAGACAGTAGGTCGAGAGTTTTATAAAGGCAAATACAGGTGAATGGACAAAGGGCCGACAGAGACACATGCCCCAGAATAGAGAGAAAACCCCACCCTGTGGGGCTGACCAGGGTGCCCCTGGGAAATAAAAAGTAGTTAACCCCACCCAAGTCCCCCAGGGCAGACCCGGGTGGGGTTAAAAGTGTTTTAATTTACAAGCGTGTCATAACTGATATGCATCTATTCCAACGTATAGTGCTGGATATTTTTCCCATCCTCGCCTTCTCTCTTCGCTCAACACTCGACTTTCCAGTCCTTCCCTGAAACACCCCCAACCGGTCTGCCCTCAACACTCGACTTTCCAGTCCTTCCTTCAAACACCTCCAACCAGGTCTGCCCTGGGGGACTTTTTAGTTCCCAGGGGCACCCTGGTCAGCCCCACAGGGTGGGTTTTTCTCTGTATTCCGGGGGCATGTGTTTCTGTCTACCCTTGGTCCATTCACCTGCATTTTCCTTTTTTAAACTCTCCCTACTGTCTGCGCTGCCTGTGGCTCTTGATATTCGATGTGTGTTGCTAAATGGTCTTAGCTTTGTTTAGGCCCCATGTCGTAGGTTTTATTTAACGTATTGGACCGGCTGGCGACATACATTCAATATTCTGTTGAGTTTTTGTCACTAGCAGTGCAGGCACGTCCTGAGAAAGTCTTGTTGCTGTCGGGACGTTAAGCAATGTACAATCAATCAACCTTCCTTCAAACGGACATCATCATCATCATCATCATCAGTCCCTTGCCCGAGCTGGGCGTTGGGGGGACTGAAAGGCAGCAGCAACAGACAGTGCTCTCCACTGAGTTCTATTTTGGGCGGTGGCAAGCAAGTCTGGCATCTCGAGTTCGGTCCATTCTTTTATGTTTGCGACCCAACTCTTTCTCTGACGACCTCGCCGACGACTTCCTTCGAGAGTGCCTTGGAGGATAGTCTTGGACAAGGTGTTGTGTCGGGTCACGTGGCCAAACCAAGCAAGCTTGCGCCGTTTCACGGTTGCCAGAAGGGGTTCATGTGGGCCCACCAGGGAAGTGACGATGCTCCGTACATATTCGTTGGTCTTGTGCTCGCGGTACGAGATGTGGAGCAACTTCCTCAGGCACTTGTTCTCAAAGGCCTGGATTTTCTTTTCTGAGTCTGCAAGCAGTGTCCAAGTCTCACAGCCGTAGAGTAGAATAGACACTACGAGGGACAAACGGACAGCATTCACACAAATAATACTTTACTATTACATCAGAAAATGGCCCATCCAAGCCTGCACTCTTTTAACTGCACTAAACGACTGACTGTAGCAGACGACGCATGAAACGACGCTGACTGTGACGTCATTTCCATTCAATCAATTTGTGCATACAATCCAAAAGGAGATGCGGCATTGATAACATCGACAAACCTACAAAATAAAGCAACAGGTTCAACCAAAAGGTCGGGCAGGACAAAAGACAACAGCAGCCTCACCCAAAGTCTAAACGTCCTCTCTTACAATGCGCACTCATACAATCACTTCACTTCTTAGCAACCGGCGCACGAATATAATTATAGGCTAAGTCAAACTAAAACAGAAGATAGTGGCGGAAAACCCTTTAAAATAGAAACAAAGAACGACGTTTCAGATCAAATATTCTTCATCTGACATGGAAACAAACGTAGAAAACGTATAGGCTAAGTCCCTGGTGAACGTATACATGAATCTCTTTGTTCACCTTTCTCCACATCACCCCGGAAGTACATTACAACTCAACACTTTTTTTTAACAAAACAACCACACCCTCAAATAACAAACCTAATTTTGTAGAAACATAAACAATTTACTCCCTGAAACAACAAAATATCCCCCCTGACCCATATCAGCTATGAAGTTATTTATAGCTGAGAAGGGTGATGTAATACATACACGCTCATTTTCAGGGTTCTGTGCGCACAACACACACACACATTGCTGGGAGGGACAAGTTTTCAAACACACTACAGGCGTGTCTGTTAAACACAAAAGAGCATGTTTTAACGCCAAAACGAGAAAAACTGATCTTTTTATTTTTTATGAATCTTTACCCCAAGACAATGCAGATACAACCCTCAGAAAAAATGGGTGTCTGACTTGGTCACCCAGATTTTAACACCCCCCCCCCCCCCCCAGTTCTCATAAGGATGGTAAAGACAGTAACCCATTTGAGCTCTTCCGTGTACACACACACACACACACACACACACACACACACACACACACACACACACAAACACACACAAACACACACACACACACAAACACACACACACAGGGAGACAAAACCATCAGAGTGGGTTACCTACCATTTTATGTGAAAATGGGTTCCCATATTTCTATTTATTCTAGGGCTCTGGAGTTGATGCGAATGTTTAGAACTCACCTTGTAACTAAGCTCTACAACTTAAAATAAAAAAGACATTTTCTAGAAACAGAGCCACTGGATGGAGAAAAAAATGGGTTTCTACCAATAAAGTGGGTGCCTCTCACACAAAAACTGGCATTACAGTAGAAATGGGTGTCCTTGTCAAATCATTCATTTTAGCATGGACATCTCAAGAAAATTAGGTGTCTGTAATAAGGTAAAGTTCACGGAATATTTGATGCTTCTTTTCCACATTTATTTGATTGTTGTCATTCTTTTTTCAACTTAATGTATATTCCTTCTTTTTCCTGCATTAAAAATGTAAAGCACAATGACACAACAACACAGTGAACAAATACCTCACTTAAAAATACCTCTGGTTGATTTTCTAATGATTGTTTGGGTGGGGTTGTGGGGGGAGGGAAGGGAAGGGGTGGGGGTGAAGGTGGGGAGGGGTGGGGGGTCATCACTTTGGGTTTTATAGAGCTGCTGAATGCTCTCTTATGAATGAAAGATTTTAATTATCCCTGGAATCAGGAGGTCATTTCTGAGGCGCGCAACGAGTTGCACATCAAACCACCCACAAATACACATTTGGAGTGCACCAGATGGATCCAGTTGGACAAGTCCCACATTCCACACTATAGGACAGCTAAGACTGAGAAGCAATCGCGGCGTTTATGGCGCGGTGCAAGGTTTAAAACTAAGAAACTGTTGTTTTTAGAAGCGTGTCGGGCAACAGTTTTTATTAAAACTGTTTTAAAACCTCACCTTATACTCAACTTTTGTTAATGTTAAAAGTGTTTTCATTTACAGGCGTGTCATAACTGTTATGCATCTATTCCAACGTAATAGTGCTGGATATCATAGTTTTCCCATTGTCGCCTTCTCTCTTTACTCAGCACTCGACTTTCCAGTCCTTCCTTCCCTCAAACACGCAGCATTCACACAAACAATACTTTACTATTACACCCTTTGGCAACATTAGGTGTGTTTTTTTTCTCTGACCTAGCATTACATACTGCACTAAACGACCGACTGCAGCAGACGACACACCTAACGACACTGACTGTGTGACGTCATTTGCATTCAATTTGTGCATACAATCTGACAGGAGTTGCAGTCAAAACGAAAGCATAACACCAACAAACCCACAAACAAAGCAACAGCTTGAACCAAAAGACACAAGACAACAGCAGCCTCCCCCAAAGTCTATACGTCCTCTCTCACACTGCGCACCTATACAATCACTTCACTTCTTAGCAACCGGCGCACAAATATAATTATAGGCTAAGTCAAAGAAAAACAGAAGATAGTGGTGGAAAACCCTTTAAAATAGAAACAAAGAACGACGTTTCGGATCAAAGATCCTTCTTCATCTGATATGGAAACAAACATAGAAAACGTATAGGCTAAGTCGCTGGTGAACGTATACATGAATCTCAAATTTGTCACTAGACATGACCTTCCTCCACATCACCCCGGAAGTACATCACAACTCAACACTTTTTTAACAAAACAACCACACCCTCAAATAACAAACCTAATTTTGTAGGAACATAAACAATTTACTCCCTGAAACAACAAAATATCCCCCCCCTCCCACACCCTTCCTGACCCATATCAACTATGAAGTTATTTATAGCTGAGAAGGGTGATGTCACAAACACATGCCCATTTTCGGGGTTCTGTGCGCACAACACACACACATTGCTGGGAGGGACAAGTTTTCAAACACACTACAGGCATGTCTGTTAAACACAAAAGTGCATGTGTTAACGCCAAAATGAGAAAAACTGATGTTTTTATTTTTTATGAATCTTTACCCCAAGACAATGCAGAAACAACCCTCAGAAAAAATGGGTATCTGACTTGGGCACCCAGATTTTTACACACACCCATTTTCCATAAGGATGGTAAAGACAGTCACCCATTTCATGTCTTTCGTGTACACACACACACACACACACACACACACACACACACACACACACACACACACACACACCCCACCCCCTACTGCACCCTCGTCCCGTCTTTCTTTTTCCTGTCCTCACAAACAATCATGCTCATCAGATACACACGCCAACAACTGCTATCTCTACGTTGCCACGCCACCTACTGCGCACCCAGTGCCGCCGACAGTGTTGCAAATGCCCTACATGGCATCCGATCGCGAAAGAGAGGCCGCAGGGGGGGGGGGGGGGATTAGCAGAAGGCACGACTCACCATCACACCCGCAACCACACATTTCTTCACCTTTTCCCATGTCCTTCCACCCCTTCCGCCTCCCCCCGTCTCCCCTTCTTCTCCCCATCCCTTCCTTCTTCTCCCATTTCTTCTCCTCTCTTCTTCATCTACCGCTCCCTGCTGTCCTCGGCCTCCTCCCCCACCCTCCTCTCCCTCCTTCCCCTCACCCCCTCTTCCTTCGCCTGCTTTTTCCTCCTCGTCCCCACCCCACCCTTTCTCCTCCCCTTCACCCTCCCCCTCCCTCTTCCTCATCTTTTCCTACTTTACTTCCTCCCCTTTTCCCCTCACCCCCTCACCCTCCTTTCGCATCCTCTTTCTTGCCCAGTTCTCCTTCCCCGTCCCTTCCTCCTACCCCCTCTTTCCCTCCCTCACCTTTCCCCCCTCCATCCTCTTTCCCCCCTCCCCACCCTCCTCCTCCTTTGTCCTCTTCTTCGCCCGTGTCTTCTTCCTCCTCCTCTTCTGTCTCACCCAACCTAAAACTGTGTCTGTTCAATGCACAGTCTTGTCTGCAAAGATGGCAAAGCCGACGTGATCTCAGATTTCATTCTAGACAACGACCTAGACGTTGTCGTGATCACCGAAACGTGGCTCCGCTTAGTTGGCGATGAAACCATCATTGCCAGCGTCACTCCGAGTGGCTACCGCCTTGCCTCCTTCCCGCGTGCCTCCAGAGGGGGTGGCATTGCCATCATCTACAGGGACTGTCTTTCCGCTCACCTCTCCTTCTCTCAGTCTCTCCCTTTTGCTCATCCCTCCTTTGAATCTGTCGAGGCCGTAGCAACACTCCCTGGCCAGTCCCTCATCTTCTCATGTATCTACCGCCCCCCTCCAAGCCCTCAAAACAAACTCACAAACTCCATGTTCCTCACCAAGTTTGACCTCCTCCTCGACCACTACAGCACACGACCCGGAAAACACATCCTTCTTGGCGACTTTAACTTCCACTTCGACAAACCCGACCACCCTGACACAAAACGCCTTTGCACATCACTTTCAAACCACACTCTTACACAACACATCACCAAACCCACCCACCGACTCGGCCACACCCTCGACTGGATCATCACCCGCACCTCCGATCAACTCTTTCTCGACTCTGACACCTCCTGTGCTTCCCTCTGACCACCTCGCCATTCTCGTCTCCCTCAACCTACCTCCCCCGAAAAAAACCAAGCTCCTTGTCACTCGCCGCAAACTGAAATCTGTCAACCGAGAGAGCTTCTTCGATGAAGCTGTCGACCTTCTCTTGGACCCCGCCTCCTCTCCTGATCTTGCATCCCATTTTGACTCCTCCCTTCGAAAACTTCTAGACACCCATGCACCTGTCACCACCTACTCCATACCCAACCGACCCCCCGACCCCTGGCTCAGTGACGACATAGCTGAGGCCAAGCGCGAGCGCCGACAAGCGGAACGCCTCTGGCGCTCATCTGACCTCACCGTTCACAGACAGATCTTCCAAGCAACTAGATCCAAAGTCTGCAGAATGATCTCCGACTCCAAACGTAAACACCTTCAAAACAAAATCCTGGAATCTACTTCTTCCAAAACCCTCTACGCTACCATGAACACACTCCTAGGCACTCCTAAAAACACTCCTCTCCCCAACACACACAGCAGAGAAGAACTCCCGTCCGCTTTTTCCACCTACTTTTCCGACAAAATTCAAACTCTGCGCAACACACTCGACTCTCTGCCTTCTCCTCCTTGCCCTCCCGACACCCCCTTTTCCGGCACCCCCCTCTCGTCCTTCCGCCCCGTCTCTCAGGATGAAGTCCTCAAGACCATAAAGTCCATGCCTCTCAAAACCTGCGAACTAGACCCCCTCCCAGCATCTCTCTACCGGGACGGCCTTCCAAAACTTCTGCCCTTCATTACCGACGTCATCAACACATCTCTAGAGAACGGTTCAGTCCCTGATATCTTCAAGTCCGCCATCGTCCGCCCTCTCCTCAAAAAACACAACCTCGACCCAAACGAACTCAAAAACTATCGCCTAGTCTCCAATCTCTCTTTCCTGTCCAAGCTTCTTGAGAAGGTTGTTCTCAATCAGCTCAACCTCCACCTTGCCGACAACAACCTCCTCAGTCCATTCCAGTCTGTCTATCGCAAACACCACAGCACTGAAACAGCCCTTCTACACATCTTAAACGACCTGCTTCTCTATACCGACTCGGGCAAATCTCCCTTCTTACGCTACTCGATCTCTCTGCCGCCTTCGACACCATAGACCACTCTATCCTCCTCCACCGCCTTCGTCACTCCTTTGGCATCACTGACTCTGCTCACTCCTGGTTTCTCTCCTACCTCTCCGACAGACAGCAGTCCGTCACCATCGACGGCGTCTCTTCCAGCCCAGCCACGCTCTCCTGCGGAGTTCCACAAGTGTCCGTCCTGGGCCCGGTCCTTTTCACACTCTACACCTCCCCCCTGTCCAACATCATACAGTCTCACCACATACGCCACCACCTCTACGCTGACGACTCACAACTACTAGACAAAGACAAACTCGACAACTCTCAGTCACTACTGACTCGCACGGCTGACTGCTATGAAGACGTGAAAAACTGGATGACAGCAAACAAGCTTAAACTGAACGACGACAAAACGGAAGCCATGCTGGTAAGCACTCGCCAGAAACTTTCCCAGCTCCCTCCCTCCATTTTACCGTTGTCAAATAAAGGATCATTGTCATTGTCACCTTCAACTCGACAGCACCCCCATCTCCCTCTCTGACTCGGCCAAAAACCTCGGCGTTATCCTTGATTCCTCTCTTACCATGACCAGCTTCGTCTCCGCCACTGCCCAGGCATGCTACTTTTACCTCCGTCGCATCAGTCAGATCAGAAAATACCTCACCACCGAAGCTGCCACCAAACGTGCTGTCTCTCTCATCCTATCTCGCATCGACTACTGCAACTCTCTACTTTCCGGCCTCCCTCACTCCACCACTTCCACTCTCCAGCGCGTCCAGAACAATGCTGCCCGCCTCGTCCTCAGAAAGAAAAAATCCGACCACATCACTCCCCTGCTCAAACTCCTTCACTGGCTTCCCATCCCACAACGCATCCAATACAAGATTCTGTCTCTCTGCTACAAATCCCTGAACAACTGCGCTCCTGTCTATCTCTCCAACTTACTTCATCCCTACACTCCTTCCCGCTCCCTCCGCTCCGCCTCCGACCCTCTCCATCTCCACATTCCCCGCACCAAACTCAGCACTTTCGGCCCCCGCTCCTTCTCAGTTTATGGTCCATCCACCTGGAACACTCTTCCACTCTCTCTCCGTCAGCAAGACTCTCTCTCCTCCTTTCAGTCCGCCCTCAAAACTCACCTCTTTCAACAGTTCTAGCACTATATCACCACACTCCCCACAAAAGCTGACTGTCGCAATGTATTTCACCATTTGTGGTACGTGAGTCGTTGTCTAAAGCGTGCGCATGCGTGAGTGAGTTGTGAGTGCGCGCTTAGAGTTATAATTATTATAAGATAAGCGCATTATAAATACCGTAATTATTATTATTGAAGAAACCATCTTTAGACCCAAATGTACTGAAAAACTATCGCCCAGTTTCCAATCTTACATTTCTATCAAAGATTCTTGAGAAAATTGTCCTTGTTCAAACTTTAAAGCATGTCAACTCTAATAGTCTGTTCAGTGTATTCCAGTCTGCATATCGTCCCCATCGTAGCACTGAAACAGCTTTGCTGAAGATATTCAATGACCTGCTTTGTGCTTTGGACGAGCGTAAGATCACAGTCCTTGCTTTGCTGGACCTGTCCAGTGCGTTCGACACTATTGACCATGAAATTTTGCTGTGCCGTCTTCAATCTGTATTTGGCATTGAAGGCACAGTCTTGGCATGGTTTAGTTCATACCTGACTGAACGATCCCAGATTGTTTCTGTCGACGGCTGTCGTTCTGAGCCATCACCTCTTCGGTTTGGTGTACCCCAGGGCTCGGTCCTAGGACCTGTATTGTTCTTACTGTATGTTCAGCCCCTGTCCGACCTGATTTGTAGTCGCTCCATTTCCCATCATGCATTTGCAGATGATACGCAGATGTACAAAAGTGATACTGTCGAACGAGCTGTGAATGCCGTCCAAAGTATAAGCCAGTGCATTGACCATGTCAAATCATGGATGACCACCAACAAACTGATGTTAAATGATGGCAAAACTGAAGCAATGTTGGTAGCTAATCCAAGATTATCTTCGTCCCTGCCTTTACCATCATCATTGTCTGTGGATGGAACACTCATTGGCTTCTCTGCGAGTGTGAGAAACCTGGGTGTTACACTTGACAGCGAGTTATCTATGTCACAGCATGTCAGTGCAGTGTGTAGATCCGCTTATCTGGAACTTCGTCGTATTAGTTCAGTTCGTCACCTGCTGACCGTGGAAGCCACTAAAACACTAGTTTGTGCATTTGTGCTGTCCAAGCTAGATTATTGTAACTCTTTGCTTTGTGACTGCCCTCAGTATCTCATTGATCGCCTCCAAAAAATTCAGAACAATGCAGCCCGGCTTGTTGTGAGAGTCCGTAAGACTGAGCATGTCACACCCATCTTGAAGTCCCTTCACTGGCTACCTGTGTCCTCACGTATTCAATACAAAGTTATGTCAATCTGTTTTAACTGCCTTTCAGGCACCGGCCCAGAATACTTGTCCTCTTTGTTGCATGTGTATACACCCTCTCGTGAGCTCCGCTCCTCTTCTGATGAAACGGAAGCTGTGTGTACCTTCTGTCAAAACTAAAACATTTGGTCAGCGCACTTTTGTTTATCAAGCCCCAGTGTTATGGAATACACTTCCTCTTGAGGTCAGAAACAGTGAGTCTGTCTCTGACTTCAGGAGGTCGTTGAAAACTCACCTCTTCAAGCTTTACTTTGAATGACTGCCAGTGTTTGATGCCTTAGTTGTAGTTCTGCAATCCTCCTTGTTTAGACTGAATGTTAATTAGAATATAAATTATTATGTATTGTTGTTTAGTTTATTGTAAAAGTGGTGTGTTCGGGCATTGTGCTTTGTTTGTTATGTGCATATGTCATTGTATTTTATTTTTGTGTACAGATTGTAAAGCGCTTAGAGCTTTTGAGTAAGATTAAGCGCTATATAAATACCCATTATTATTATTATTATTATTATTATTATTATTATTTAGATTTTGTTGAGATAACCGGGGAATTTTCTGTATAGTTATTTACTAGGATGGATAACTAAGGAATGTGATGTGCGTATGCCTAGATTGTTTACGAAGGTAGTATGTGGGCGTCTTTTCCCATGTACGAACCAGTGTATGGCGCGTGCGTCATGCTATAGTCTTTTTCAGTGTAGTGACTGAGTTATGAGGTGTTGCGAATCTGTGTTATGAAGCGCGAGTGTGTGAATGAACGTGTAGATTTATTTTTATCAGCCAGGTTACGTAATTTACCTCATATCACCCAACATTTGTGTGTTAAGCAAGTGTTATGACATTGGGACTTTATTGTTCAGAGTTCTTGTGAGAGCGAGGGACTTGATGCCGATACGTCAAAGTCAACAGACTGCCGCTGGAGAAACGTGTCGAGAGGACATCCACAGGAGGAGGAGCGAGAGACTTGGTGCCGAGCCATCAAAGTCAACAGAGGCTGCGCTGGAGGAGCGTGTCGAGAGGACATCCACAACTCGGGGAGCGTGGAACAGCTTCAGGAGCGCGTGACGCCAAAAACTACACGCCTAGACTTGGAGGAACGTGCGAACTATACAGAACTATAATACCCGTTGAACAGGCTGGAGAGGACATCTTACGTAGCCTGGCTTTTTTAAAATTTTGTGTGGAAGTGAGTGTGACGTGCTAGTGTAGAGAATTGTGTATTTTGTGAAGAGTAGATTATATGTTGGGCCACAGAAAATGTTTTGAGTCTATACTGCACGAGTGCGTCCGACTGAAAGTCAGTGTTGTTTGTGTATGTGCTCGTTGCGTTTGTGAGTCTGTGCGTGCGACAGACTGAAAGTCTGCATGCGTTACAGCGCATTTCCAAATTTTGGAGGAGTTACGTAACGACTATGTACCCGTTGGAGGGGATGGATTGATCATGATAATTCAAAGGTAGTGCCAGATTAGCTTGGCGCCAAGCTAATCTGGCACTACCCTTGAATTATCATGGTCATTCCATCTCCTACTGTAGGGCGTCGGAGCTAAATGGGGGTCAAAACCCTAGCACGAACACTGATAATATATATCGGCCTGTAAGCAATAAACTAGACATAAGGCAACTAGTAACGAAGGAATATTTATTTCTGTGTCTCACACAACACAAAGAAAGCATAAATGCAAGTTGGGAACCACAAAGTAGCCCTCAGCAACAACCCGTAGAACTTTAAATAAAAGTCGGACAGGGCGCCAAAACGAGTTACTGGTCACTGTCGCTCCTCAGTTTTATTAGTCAATAATCCATGGGTCATGGAGGAGCGGTAGAATCAAGAAACTCGTGTATGCTTTTAGTCGCAAAACAAACTCGAATGTAAAACAGCAAAGAAAGAAACGAGGACGAAAGAAAGTTGAACCGTTTTGTCTTTGCTTCCCCCCCCCCCCCTTTCTCCCCCCCCCCCCCCCCCCCCCCCCCCGGCCGAAGTGTGTTTCTTTCCTTCTCTAGCATTTCGGACGCCGCTTGGCGGTCACACTTTTGGTCTGCTGCAAACAAAGTGCAGTATGTCAAGTCATGCGCAGATTGGCTAATTACTTTCCGAACGAAAATACCTAGAATCATAACGACAAACAAGAACAAAAGTCCAACAACAAAAAACATAATAATAAAAGAAAACACAAAGTGCGATCACGCTGGACGTAACGCATCGCATAAAATTTGCAATCACTTAAGGCCAAAACCTTCAAATTTGTACACTGCCATATGCAAGCTACATTGTAGTACTTACAGATAAGGATATAGACCAACGGCTTTAGTTCAAGGGTGGTGCCTAGAGGCGCCAAGCTATTCTGGCACTACCCTTGAACTATTTTAGTCAAACTTATTTCACACACTGGTACATGGTGTATTTCGAATGATAAGGGTTATTAACATTTTTTTTAAAAAATGATACCATGATGCGCCGTACTGAATTGTCAAGAATTAATTTTTAACTTGACCGCTCAGGGAGTACGTAAATCACAGAGTAGTACAGTTGCACATGTACAGTGTCACTTTTATTTGATATTTGGGTATATACAATCTAAGCCATACACTTGCAACCCATGTGACACATAATGCAGACGTCCACTAAAGGGATGTTTCCACATAGCTGCGCGACAACGACGCGTAAGCAGTGGCGACAGAGACACGAATCGAGAAGATTGAAATAAAGGAGTGTTTCGTCTGCGCGACGCGCGATTGCAATGCGACAGGCGACAGCGGCGCGACAACATTTTGTCACCTTATGGAGCGATTCATGCCGATTTTGTCACCATTTTTACTGTGAAGGGAGTCTGACTTTCAGCACGCGACAACAAATCGCAACAATGCTAAACATCTAAAACACTACGGCGATGCCGCCTGTAGCGCCGCTATATGAAAACACTTAGCAAATTTCCACCTGCTGCTCAGCTACCTTTTTTGCAATGTCGCCAATCGCGCCACTGTTAAGCAGCTATGTGGAAACACAACATAACAGTGGCACGGTAGGTGACACGGCACAAATGTGGCCGAGCAGCATGCAAAAAATCACTTTGTGTGTTTCTATATTGCGGCACGAAGACGGCATCGTGCCTCTAAATAAGCTGTTTAGAACTGTTGCGATTTCTTAGTCGTGTACTGAAACAAGATGGGATGAACCATAGCCCACAAAGTCCTTTCTAGATGAGAGCTGTCCTCGCTGTCCAGGTTCTGAACCTGTTGTCTTTGACCTGATTGATGTTCAAATATCTCCTGCTGAAAAAGCCTCGCTATCATGATCTGCCAATGCGTCAGGGGCGCAGTGCATACGCGTCACTGGTTTGTAAAACGTAATTTTGTTATGACTTATTTTTTTGTTGTTCCTATTTTAAAATAGGAAAAACTTTGAAATGGGGCTCGTCGGAGCGCATTCCGGAGCATGCACATGACGTTTATGGCGTGCGGGCCAGAAATTCTGGAAAACAAGTAACAAGATCAAAATTACGTCACGTCTAACTACGCAAACCTTGCTGGAGAACGTACTTCGAGGGGGTAAAATCATTTTACTAGTAATGAAGTCTTCGAATAATAATTAAAATGACAAATGAGGATGACAACAACAGCAACAACAAGTTTAAGGCAGACACACACACACACACACACACACACACATATGCACATATACATACACACACACATAGACACGTACATACGGCGCTTCGCGCCAAATGTACGTTCTGCAGCGAGGTTAGCGTAACTAGACATGACGCAATTTTTATCTTGTTACTTCAATTGTCAGAGGTTTAGACCTGCCCGCCTTTGACATTATGGGCATGCTGTTGAATTCGCCCCACTCCGCGGCGACCCGTTTTTTTTCACACGGAAATTGCGGCTACATCACCTTTGAATCAGTCTATGTGGCGTATTAATTTTGTCGCGCCGCTGCCGCCCCGCAATCGCGCCGCTGTCGCGCGTAGGGAAGCGCTCCTTTATGTGTCTGTTTTCGCTTCATGCCGCTGTCGCCACTGCTTTCGCGCCGCTATATGGAAACACCCTCTAAGAAGTACGGATTAGCTGCATTAAATGTCGGAAATATCGTGACAGCTGAATAGACAGGCGCATTCCTAAGCAAAGAAAATCAGGCACTACTATTCAGCCATCAGGGTTACTCCCTCCCCCGCAAATGACGTTGGAAGTGGAGAGATAGCGTGGCAAGGACCGGCGAAAATGGACAATGGACAAGGCGTTTCTGTGTGATTTAGATGACCATCCGGCGACACATCGTCAGAGCGAGGACAGCAGAAATGCAAACGCAGAACCCGCTGAGGCGGACTCCACCTGCACACACGTCAATGTACACACGCATGATGCGCAGCGGATCGAGGGCGGTAACCAGGGTGTTCAACGTATTAACCCTCTCAGCCCTGATGCACTACAGCAGGAGATGGGTCGACCATGATAATTCAAGGGTGGTGCCAGATCAGCTTGGCGCCTGTCGGCGCCAAGCTAATCTGGCACTGCCCTTAAATTATCATGGTCGATCCATCTCAGTCCTGCAACTGGTGCATAATCAGATGGCACCTCCAAAGTTTGGGAAACTGATACGGCCGTCGGGCTGAATGAGTTAATGTTTTGGACAAGTTGGGACATTGTGTTTCTTTTATGCAGTTGAAAGCAACAATTAAGTCTTTGCTACAATCTGAAGTTTACAGAGATAAATGTTTTTCCTACAACAATATGATTTTTGGATTTAAGGTCTGGCAGGTTTGTTTTATTTTCAGAAAGAAGTATACACAACATGGCACCATTGGAACAATTAAACAATAATGGAAAATATAAGAGAAGTACATCATTACAGTGTGGGTATTAGTGGCCACACCAGTCCATCCACATACAAAGACCTATGTGTTGCTATCTACAGTGCTGTCAACTACAGGTTTAAATTTTCGAATAAATCCAAGTTTTCAACAATACTGAACTGAAACAATACGAAAAAAATCCAAGTTTTCAACAATACTGAACTGAAACAATACGGAAAACAAAGTATACAAAAGATCATCGTGCCGACGTCCGATAGAGTTGGCCGAGCACCGTGCCCAGGGCAACTCTGTCCGATGTCGGCGCGATGGCCTTTTGTGCCCCAGACATAGGCCCTATGGCCTTTTGCTGCCTGTGACTTTACTGAACGGACAAGAATTCTTACCGGAAGCAAAAGTTGCGTCAACGACAGGCGAGTAGTGGTTGACCAGAGCGATGAGAGTGTTGGCGGTCTTGGCGACAAAGCTGATCTTGTTGGGGGTCACATGCTGGAGTGTGTCACACGGTTGGTGGTAACATTGTACCATATAGCCACGATAGTCGGCTTAAAGAAAATGTACAGAGTGAGAAACGATCAGGGAGTTGGAGCCACCTAATTACAAGTAATGTTTAACGCCCTCCACCCTCCTATCCCCCCTCTCCTCCTATCCCCCCTTCCCCCCCCCACACCCGCCCGTGGTGCATGCATACAGTCACGGGTACTGTTCATAGTACCGGTGGCATGCATGCACTAGAGGTTTAAACAATACATCTAACATGTCTAAATATGTAAAATGGTAACTGTTTAGCACCGGTGGCTGCATGCACTGCCCGGACTATAAAGGTATGTGACTGCCAACTTCAGCAGACCATAAATAATAAATGAAATCACCTTTTTACTGTTATTTCAGTAAGTGAGGCAAATTTGTATACAAGCGTTATTGGGTGCACTGACCTGTGTCTGTGATGAACATGGCATTGTAACCCTGCATCCAGAAGGACAAGTGATCGCTGCGAACAAAGTTGTTGTTGTAAGATTGCGCCATTGCGGGAGGAAGTTTGAACGTCTCGGTCTGCCAGCAAAACAATATATATATATATATATATATATATATATATATATATATATATATATATATATTATATATATATATATATATATATATATATATATATATATATATATATATATATATTATGTGTATATGTGTGTGTGTGTGTGTGTGTGTGTGTGTGTGTATTGCTCTCTGTATATATATATATATATATATATATATATATATATATATATATATATATATATATATATATATATATATATATATATATATATATATATATATATATATATATATATATATATATATATATATATCTTGGCTTGACTTCGCGAACGAAGATTTTATAGGAGTTGCCCACGACGTCTGCAGGCTCTTGTTCGTGGCTGCGGAGGCCAATCCGGGACAGGCAGGTTCGACCGCAGTGGCTGCAGGGGAAGGTATGGCTAGGGTTCTGAGTTGCGGCATCTCTGTTTTTTTTTCTCCTGAGCCGCTTGTCCTTAAGGCTAGCTCTGCGAGAGTCCTCAAAGGAGACAGCTGCCTTGTAAATGGTGGAGCGCCAGGTGTCGCGGTCCACAGCAAGCGAGGACCACTGGCGGTGGTCGATTTGGCAGGCACTAAGTGACTTCTTGAGACAGTCTTTGTATCTCTTCTTTGGTACCCATCTGTCACGGTGTCCAGTAGCAAGCTCGCCGAACAGGGTGATCTTTGGTAGGCGATGATCCTCCATCCTGGAGACATGCCCCGCCCAGCGGAGCTGTGTCCGCAGCAGCAAGGCCTCGATGCTCACAGTTTCAGCCTGTTCAAGGACCTCGACGTTGGTGACATAGTCACTCCAGTGAATGCCCAGGATGGTACGCAGGCAGCGCTGGTGGAAACGTTCGAGGAGTCGTAGTTGGCTGCGGTTGAGGGCCCAGGACTCGGAACCATACAGCAGGGTGGTGAGGACCACAGCTCTGTACACGCTGATCTTGGTGCCTGTTTTCAGCTGTTGATTGTGCCACACCCGCTTGAAAAGTCGCCTGAAAGCGCTGTTCGCTTTTGCCAGCCTGCTGTCAAGCTCCCTGTCCAGCTTGGCGTCCGACGTGATAATGCAGCCAAGGTAAGTAAACTGGTGCACTGACTTTAGTTCAGACTCGCCAATGGTGATGTGAGGAGGGCGATACACTGTCTTGGGTGCCGGCTGATGGAGGACCTCTGTCTTTTTCAGACTGACCTCGAGTCCAAAGAGCTGGGCAGCGTCTGCGAAGCAGGACGTGATGCACTGCAGGGCTCTCTCTGTGTGTGCAACGAGGGCAGCGTCATCAGCAAAAAGCAACTCACGAATCAGTTGGTCTAGGGTTTTCGTGTGGGCCTGCAGTCGTCTGAGGTTGAACAGGCTGCCATCGAGACGATACCTGATGTACACTGCATCGTCATCATCGAGGTCTACTGTGGCCTGCTTCAACATCATGCTAAAAAAGATGGTGAAGAGGGTCGGTGCCAGCACGCAGCCCTGCTTTACGCCGTTGCGAATAGGGAATGGTTCTGAGAGAACATTGTTGAGTCTGACCTGGCCTTGCTGGTCCTCGTGTAGCTGGACAATCATGCTGAGGAACTTTGGGGGACAGCCAAGTCGCTCCAGGATCTGCCACATGCCTTGCCTGCTCACAGTGTCGAACGCTTTTGTTAGGTCGACAAACGTTACGTACAGACCTTTGTTCTGCTCGCGGCACTTCTCCTGAAGCTGTCTCAGCACAAAGACCATATCGGTGGTGCTCCTGTTTGCTCTGAAGCCACACTGGCCCTCTGGGAGGTGGTCTTCAGCGATGGCAGGTACCAGCCGATTCAGGAGCAGCCTTGCAAGAATTTTCCCAGCAATGGACAGCAGGGTAATTCCCCTATGGTTGGAACAGTCTGACTTCTCGCCTTTGTTCTTGTACAGGGTGATAACGACAGCATCACGGAGATCCTTTGGTAGTGTTCCTTCCTCCCAGCAGCAGAGAAAGAGGTCATGGAGCTTGTTGTGCAGTGCTCTGCCTCCATGTTTCCATATCTCTGGTGGTATTCCATCAATGCCTGCTGCTTTGCCACTCTTGAGCTGGTGGATGGCTGTGAGGGTCTCTTCAGCGGTGGGCGGTTCGTCCAATTCAACCTTTACTGGGAGTTGTGGGATTTGTAGGACGACTGCTTCTTGAACAGTGCGCTCAGCGCTGAAGAGGCTCTGAAAGTACTCCGACCAGCGGTTCAAGATGGAGGTATTATCTGTGAGGAGTGCCTGGCCATTCGCGCTTCGCAGGGGACTTTGTACCAGGTGTCTGGGGCCATACACTGCTTTCAGTGCTTCGTAGAAGCCCCTGTAGTCACCAATGTCAGCGCAAAGCTGGGTCCTCTGTGCAAGTCTGGTCCACCACTCATTCTGGGGATCTCTGAGCTTGCGCTGGAGACTGCTGCAGACGAGGCGGAAGGCAGACTTCTTCACAGGGCAGGAAGGCTGGGCTAGGTGGGCCTGATGGGCGGCTCTTTTTTTTTTTTTTTTTGCTAGGTGTTCCTGGATCTCTACATCGTTCTCGTCAAACCAGTCTTTGTTCTTCTTTCTAGCAAAACCCAGGACTTCTGCAGAGGATTTTGCAATAGCAGTTTTCAGTTGTTCCCAAAGTGTTTCAGGGGAGGAGTCTGCTGGGTCCGCTGTGTCTTTGAGCCTGCGCTGTAAATCTGTCTGAAAGGCAGCTTTCACGTCGTCACGCGGAAGGCTGGCAACATCAGGCTTTTTCTTGGGGGGCCCCCATTTCTTGGGTTTAGGCTTGACTTTGAGCCTGAGTTTGCAGCGGACAAGACGGTGGTCAGTGTGGCACTCTGCGCTGGGCATCACTCTGGTGAGGAGGACGTCACTGCGGTCCCTCTGACGCACTAGGACATAGTCGATAAGGTGCCAGTGTTTGGAGCGAGGATGCATCCAGGTGGTCGTTCGACTGTCCTTTTGCTGAAAAGTAGTGTTGGTGATGACCAGTTGCTGCTCTGCACAGAACTGCAACAGTAGGCGGCCATTGTCATTGCAGTTCCCGACGTCATGCTTGCCGAGGACTCCTTTCCAGGCTTCCGAGTCCTGGCCCACTCTGGCGTTGAAGTCGCCAAGGATGATGACTTTGTCGTCTGCAGGGGTGCTCTGTATGAGGCTGCGCAGGTCAGTGTAAAACTTGTCCTTTTCAGCAGGCTCTGCCAGGAGGGTTGGGGAGTACACACTGAGAAGGGTGACGTGTTGCTGGTGTCTCAGTGGGAGGCGCCCCCCCCCCCCCCCCGCCTCCCATATATATATATACACAGAGCAAATACGCGTTCTCATCACTTCTGATCACTTCTGGAAACGCGTTCTCATCACTTCTGATCTGCTCATGCCTACCACGTCTGATCTGCACTGCGTGATTTCTGCCTTGCTGGCGAGGGTGTCCGCTCAATCATTGCCATAGACTTAGGGTTTGCTATAGGGCTCGGGAAGTTCTAGCAGCGTCGGCGCGTCAGCCACCATCTTAAGAGGATAGAATAGGCTTCAGATAGTAGCGAAGTACTAGTGTTTCAATACGTTTTTCTTCATGTTTCTTCTTCTTTGGAAACAAACAAAAAACAGATTCTAGTTAGCTGTTTCCTACGGTGATGGCAAGATTTGCTTTTATTGCCTATAGCACGTCAGGACTTTCCTGACATTGTCACAGTCCTGACAGCCGTTTCCCTACTGAGGGCCTTGTTGCGAATCCTCTCAAGATGGCCGCCACGACTAGCGCGATGACGTCAGCTTCCCGAGCCCCATTCTGTTCAAACTCATTCAGCCCACGCACTGACGTATTTCCCAAATTTTGGAGGCGTCTTCTAATGATTATGCACCGGTTGCAGGAGATGTATCATGGTCGACCCATCTCCTGCTGTAGTGCGTCAAGGCCGAAGGAGCTAATAGCATCTGATTTCCACTTCTGCGGCCTTGCTCGCTTACCATTCTCCACAGTGTCTTCCCAAGCTTTTGGGGATGATAGTCTGGTACATGCTGGAACTCGGTTGGAATTCGTTTCCAATCTCTTGTTTCCTTCAGTTCTGTCACTTCCCCAGACCTCGTGGACTGCGTGTTCCACTTGACCCATCCATGGTATGTCACTTTGTGAGTCTGCTGCATTTTTGTCTTTGACCGCTTCGTGCAGCCAATTACTTTGTTTTTCTATCGCTTGGAAGTAGGCTTTGACCCGTTCAAATTTTCTGTCTTGTCTGCAGAGGAGGGAGGTCTAGCATGTCTGCTTCGATCGCCGTGTCCTTGTTCCCAGGATCATTTTCATTGCTTCGCTCTGGGCTCGGTCATTTGCAGATTGGTCTCGCCGTCTGTGACAGTGCTGAAGCACTCTGACGACAAGCCTATAGTCGTTTTGGATGAGCACTATGCAATGGTACAGCACAAATAGGTGTAGCGTAGTCCGAGTGCTTCATGAAAATCAGTTTGTCGACTGAGACATCTTGTGTCATGGGCTAGTTTAGAGCATTCAGAATTTGTTGTCATACAAATTTCCCTAGTCACTTAGATGAACAAAACGACCTAGCATGTCAGTACTATTCTTTTCATCACTCTTCAGCAGTGCCCCCTGTGGGTCTCTGATATCGCCGGGGTATGGGGGATAGGTAGATGCGGGGTTTGTATTGGCGCCTTGTTTTCCCTCCATCTGTTTATAAAAGTCCCAGAACTGTGTTAGTGCTTTGTCCGCAGATAATACCTCACAAAATGTAGCTGCCCTTGCAATTGTCTTGAACTCGATCGTCTGTTGTTTTATATCCATGGCTTGTTAGACGGTCTGGTCTGGGATTGCCTGTCTGCCTTCCATTTGCCGCTCTTTCACGGCGACTCTCTTTTGTGACTACGCGTGTTCAGTGTCTTGATTCCACTAAGGTGTTCGAGTTCTATTTTGAGGAGTGTGCTGGTTTTTTCCTCGTGATTTTTATTTTTATTTTTTAAGATAATTTGAGACCGAGGGATTCTTTTTGCATTAGCACTGATTTAAACAAGATCATGTTATTTTGAAAGCAACATACGTCATGGTAAAATATCGTACATTTTGATCCATTTGTCTTTGCTATGTAGCATTGCTTCGAACATCCCTATTGGATCAAAACGTCATTTTCCATGTCTTATTCTTGTGCCTTTGTAACAGAAAGCGTGACACTAAGAAAATCGGCGGCGCAGACACTGACCGTTTGGCATAGAGCTCAGCCCGCCTCCACTCCATCTAAAGCAACAGGCTGTAGGTGGATGAATCAGGTATTTCCTCAGGTATTTCTGGCTTCTAAGAGCAAGGAGAAAGCGCGAAAAGTCTGCAACTGTAATAAAAAGTTACCTCTTCCTGTCCAGGCAGCTGTCGACGCTGACCCAAGATTTAGTCTTAGATTGCTGGACATGTTTTTTTCGCAATCTGTCTACAGAGTCTTGGCTAAAGGACTTACCCCATTCAGCCCTGACGCACTACAGCAGGAAATGGGTCGACCATGATCGTCCAAGGGTAGTGCCAGATTAGCTTGGCGCCTGTCGGCGCCAAGCTAATCTGGCACTGCCCTTGGATGATCTTGGTCGATCAAACTCCTGCAACTGGTGCATAGTCATTAGATGACGCCTCCAAAATTTGGGAAATACGGCCATCGGGATGAATGAGTTGAGTGGTTTCACGTACCGAAAGATATGCTCTCTTCACAGCGGAATCCTTGTTGAATCACTCCATGGGGCTCCATTTGTCGCGCCACTGTCGCCTGTCGCTACGCATTTGCGCTGCGCATGTGCAACTCAATTTTTATTTCTGTGTTCTCGCTATCACAATGGCAACGTGGAAACGCCCCTTTATACAAAAGAAATGATTGTGGACTTTAGAAAAAAAAAGGTCCCCTCCCCCTCCCTCTCTTGGGATCAATAGTGAAATCATTTAAACAGTCCCGAACTTTAAGTTTTTGGGCACTACCCTGTCATGTGACCTGAAGTGGGAGGAAAACACTCGCCTCATTGTCCAAAAAGCACAGCAGCGCTTGTTCTTCCTGCGACGTCTGAAAAGTTTCGGTCTCGGTGCCCACATGAATCAACTTTATTGTTCCAAATACATGTTGACACGTACAGGAAAATTTGTTTCGCCACCTCAGGTGCAACTCGCAATCACCCACACTCACACAACAGTTCACACACAACACTGAAATGGACAGTGGCTCGGGACGGGTGAAGCCCGTCGCCAAGGCGTCTCATGGCCGGCGCCAGCGGCCCCAACCCGACCTGAACCTCCCTAACACAAAGCAAACTAAGGACAGCCCTATCATAGTATCTCTTAAACACATAATATAATGTTTTTAAACTTTCTGCTTGGCTGAGACTAGTTACACAAATGAGAAATACGCATCAACAAAACAAAAAGACGAATTATACTTTCACAGTTGCTACCTGGGGGCCCGTCGCTATAAGAACAGCGCCGGAGACATTCGCTCCGGCATAAACATAAACAGTCACCACCTTAATCATGTTATAACTTAACTAATATATAATTTCACACCTACTTATTTTTCAGCAATAAATAGTAATGACTACAATATTAACGTAAAAGCTGTCCAAAATTGTTTCTAAAGCACAGTACACACATCCACACGCTGTTAAGTCAGTGTTGTAAGAAATACAGTCACTGTGTTGGGGAGGTGTCCGTCATCACGTCACTCTGTGGAATGTGGGGCCCGAAGCCTGCCGGCACTCCATCGCTGCGCACACTCACGCTACTCCTCAGGCAGTGATGTTGCGCGTGGCGTGGGAAGAGCCACTCCTGAGATGCTTGAAATGGGAGAAAAGCACGTTGGTTCTTTGCCACAGCATAATGCGCGCTGTTCTTCTGAGATCGGAATTCCCGGCCGATGGCACTAACAAAAATCAGCCAGCGTGTATAAACTAGCATTGCACTGACGGCGGACTCTACTGAGAATCCAATTAACAGCCACAGCACAACAATTCCCAAAAGTCATCAAAAAGAAGCACCAGTCATGATGTAGTATTGCAGGGCCCGAAATTATATATCAAACAAAGACACAATGACTACTAGTCTGCGGGTGGCGACCATTTCTACCGGAGCGGGCGGCCTGTAGGTGTTGCATGGCCGCCATCTTGTCTGAAGATGCAATTTTACCGAGCTGTGATTGAGAGCGTGCTCACCTTTTCGATCACGGTTTGGTATGGTTCCATCACAGCCAAAGAGAAAATCAGACTGAGCAGGGTGGTCAAGACCGCTTCAAAAATCATAGGCAGAGATCTTCCTAGCCTGGACTCACTATACCAGCAGCGTCTCTTACGTAGAGCAAGTCTTATCTCCAGTGATTCCACCCACCCTGGCAATGAGCTTTTCCAACTTTTACCATCAGGGCGTAGGTACAGGTCCATCAGTACCAGGACCAGCAGATTCCGCAACAGTTTTTTTCCCCTCTGGCTGTTCGCGCTCTCTCTGATGAACCGGACTGATTGGAGAGCGCGAGTGAGAACTTGTCTGAATGTGTACAGTCAGTTTTTAACTGAATCAGCGATGCGTGCCCGTTCGCCGTGTTTAATACCGGTATTTGCTTAGTACTTAGCATGAAAATCATATTTTAGAGTTTACTGTGTGTGTGTGTGTGTGTGTGTGTGTGTGTGTGTGTGTGTGTGTGTGTGTGTGTGTGTGTGTGTGTGTGTGTGTTATTTTAGTCTTAGTAACTGACATCAAGACAAATTCCAATGTTTTTTTTTTATTGTTTTGTACATGGAAACATATGGCAAAAAATATCTTATCTTACCTTATCTTATCTTATCTTACCTCGAACTGGGGCTGTCCTTGCTGATTCCAGGTAGAT
>BTPG01000002.1:277526414-277613914 GCA_036245525.1 Semisulcospira habei | reverse complement strand
TATCACTCTGCAGTAATCAGTGCATTAGCAGTAGCGTTTTCTATGCTGGGAAAAAATCTACTCAAAATGAAATCACCAGACCTCAGTAGACTCGATTTCGAAGACAGCGCTAAGCTAATTGTAGTTGTAACAGCGTCAATCGCCACGAAAGACCTTCTTGTTAAACAAGGTATTATTCCCGAAAATGTTTCTATGTAAATAAAAATAATATGGCGACGATAGCTATTATGGTGGGAGGAGCGATGGTCAACGCTCTGGCGTTTAGCGGCTCTAATTATCTCTTTTCTAAAATGGGTAGAGAACAATCTGCAGAAGAAATAAAGCGTCATAATGAAGCGTCAGAAAAATTAGCACAGGCAGAACAGGATTACGAAAAGAATAGAATTGAGAAACTTGATTTCATCAATGAAAAACTCAGGCTAGAAGGTCACGCACAACATACGTTTTCAAATACAGACGACGCAATCCGTGAGTATTTTTTAGTCACGGGTGAAGATATGTCTATACCGAAACCAAAACTAAGTGACTACTATCAACCAAGCCCAGAACAAAGAAACGGGGAGATAATCTTTGTTCTAGTGGGAATGATATTTGTTTATTTTACTGGAGTTTTCATTGCTAGAAAAAATGGCAGCCGAAAATAAACTATCGAAAATATATTACTCACCATCAGGGTATTATAAAGGAGCAACCGCTATTCAGAAATTACATGCCGCTGTGGGCGGAGATATAACACTCAATCAAGTCAAGCAATGGTTACAGAGACAGGCAATTTGGCAAATTTATCTCCCTGCTCCAAGAAAGATAACGAGACCTCATTTTGAGAACACAACACCTAATGACACGCACCAAATGGACCTCCTGTTTCTTCCGCATGACACAATAAGAAAGAAACGATACAAGTACGCTTTGACTGTTGTAGACATTGCTTCAAGGTATAAAGACGCTGAACCCATATCTGACAAAACAGCCAGTACAGTTGCTACAGCATTATCAAAAATATATAGTCGTGGCCCTTTAAGATACCCCAGACTAGTGCAGGTCGATGACGGATCTGAATTTAAGGGCGCAGTTAATCAGTTATTTGCTAAGCATGGCGTACTGGTCAGACGCGGCATTCCAGGTGTGCACAGATCACAGGCAATTGTAGAGAACTTTAACAAACAGTTATCAGAAAGACTTTTCATTTACCAGTATTCTAAGGAACTCATGCATGACACCCGTAACACGGAGTGGGTACAAAGGTTACCACATGTGATAAAAGCAATGAACAATGAAGGACACCCAAAACCTGCTGATGCTATTAAATTGAAAACAATTACAGAGCCAAAAACAATGACAACCCCAGCACAGGCACCAGACACAAGTTTATTTACTAAACAGGTAAGATATTTATATCAACCAGGTGAAGCTGAGAATGACATCAGGCGCAGGACGACAGACCCCATATGGTCAACATCCGTTCATAATATAAAAAAAATAATTCCCGGCGCAGACGCAACAATATATTACCTGTATGACCCTGCACCCCAGAGGGCATTTGTCAGAGAAGAATTACAGATTATTCCCCCAGACACCGTTACTCATTTCAGTAACTAAGTCGTCAATTAATTCATCAACCAGTTCATCACAAATGTCTTCAGATAACTTGAGCCTGTAATGACCTGGTGCATAAGCTTTTTCCTTAGTGTGAAACACTCTTTTCGTGTCTCCAACTGCAAGTGATTTCTTATGTGTTTGAATTATTTCAAGATTATGTTTGTTTGATCTCAGTGACTTGTTTGGATAATCAGGCATTAATGCACCATCTAACACTTGCTTGTAATGTTCATGACGTATTTCTTTATTTTTTATTGCTGTTTTCTTGATACCTTTGGCTTTTGACTGACTACCTTTCTGGTGCAGTATAGAATACATTTTTGATCTCAGTCCAACGTACTCAACTATTGGCACACCATTTAGTTCATCCTTAAACTTACCAGGCACTTTCTTGTTTTGTGTGCTAAACAGTGGATGGTCTTTAGGGTAATCAGACGTGTCATACATGTGTAGTTCTGTTTTCATGTCTTCATAAAAGTCTTCAGTACACACATCAATAATCATAGAGTCAGTGTCAGTGTATAACAATCGACAGTCAGGATACTTTAATTTGAAGTAATCATAATAAAATTCAAGCATCACCAGTTTTGACAATTCAAGAATTGCCATACCAATGAATACTGGCTTGTCCAGTTTAACAATCTTTTTTTTGAGTGACACTGCATACAATGATGAATGAAACTCTTTGTACCCTGTGTACTGTGGCTTGCCTGTAAGTTTAATTGCACCCAATTCAGTTGTGACCAGTCTCACATCTTTTCTGTGATGAGGATTTTCCATCGTCTTGCCAAAACAGGCATTGTTCATAAGCTTAAAGAAGTCTTTGTCAAATGCAGTGTTGCCGTCTCTGGCACGAAGGGTTGTGTTCTTCATTATGTAATCTTTCATGAAAGCACTTTGATCAAATTGAATTCCTCTGTGAACTTTCTTTAGTACTAACCCGTGTCTGATGTAAAACTGCAGCAAGCGGTAGTGACAAACGTAATTGAATTTGTCATTTAGATTCGGTACAAGCTTAGTGTCTTCTTTTTTTCCTGTCATACTCATTTTTTCAACAGCTAATGGATAATCATTATGGTAATCATGTAGATGGTGTGGGTACTCCAGGTCTACTTCAAAGATCCAACCCTTCGCGTCGTTTCGGTCATGATTCATAATATTGTTTGTTATGTCTGTTATGTCATACTGTGACAAATCATACAGACAAAAGTTTTTCAAGGGCAATAATTCACACATCGCGAACCCATAAAGGTTATTAGCGTCCAAATACGTAATGAATGACCTTGACCCCGGGCTTGAGGGGTCAAAGTCATCAAGATATTTATTATTTGACTTTGCATAATTGTTCGATGCAATACTAATGCCTCCCCTCAATCCGCGTTCCACCATTTCACCCATCGTACGATCAGACAACAGGTCTATAAATATCTTACTGGATTTCAAAAATGCATCCCACGTCATGCCAGGACTAGTGATGTAACAAGCAGGGTCAAGTCTGTAGTGTAACAAACCCTTCTCACGGTAACTTTCAAATACATCTGCTAGCAAGCAAACGTCAGCCTTTAAGTACTGATCGTGGTAGTCACCAATTGTCTGACACCCCAACTTCCCCCACGCATCAAGTGCGTGTTGATATTCAGAGTCGGAAATGCCTTTTCCAGTTAGTGTGGAATAAAATTTCTCTTTTGGTGGCAGTCTTGTTTCTTCAAACACAACCCAGTGATCAATGTACTCATACGGATAGACACCTTTCTTAACCAAGTCTGGCTCAAAATATTTACTTGTTATTGGATACTCAGTCAGCCCTTCTGCCAGACTAGCAAGACCTAAAGACAAATGTTGCATGGAGTCATAAAATGCTAATTTATCTAACCTAAAAGTCAAGTACTTTTCAGTTGTCTGGGCAATACAACTTATGTTTTTGTATGACTCATCTACAGCCTGCATGATGATGTGTGAATCATATCCTTTGAGATTGTGGAAAAAGATTGGTAACTTGTATGTCTTAGGATCTATTTTTAATTTCAAGTTACAATCACCATGTGCAGCTCCTCTGTAACGCCCAGTTATGTGATCGTGGTCACGAACTTTATCACCACCTAAAGGTTGTTCACAAATCCAACACTTCTCTGCTGTATCAAATTTCAGTTTGTCTTCTTCTGTCATCACCAAAGGCATCTGACATGTTGTGAGATACTGTACTACCTGACTATACAGATGTCTCATTTCTGTTAAAAACAGACAAGCTGCATTTTCACCTCTGTAGATAACAGGCTCTGAATGAAGACCGTCTGACCTAACAATAATGTATCCAAAAGAACACACCACTTGGTCACTTAGTTTTATAGTCTTTGGTAATGACTCTGGAACAGGACCTTCAAATTGAACAACCAGGGATTCAAAATCAGCGTATACTACAAACTGCAATTTTTGCTGATTCCCATAGTTCTTAAAATACACTTGACTGCCAGGATCTGGATACTTAAGTACTGTTTGTATGTCATCAGCTGACCTGCAGTGTAAAACATGTTTGTGCGCTACGTTTATGGAGGAGAATCTCTGTAAACATCTCTTACAAACTTCCTGTTTGCCATTGTGTTTTGTTGTATGTGAATGAATTAGACGTGACATATTCCTGATAATTGTGTAGTGAAAGTTATTGTCATCGCCGATTAGCAACATGTCAACATGTTTATCTTCTGACTGACCATAGGTTGGGGCAATTGGGGATACTCTAATTGGCTGTAACTTGTTCTCAGCATTATTATCCCACACAAACACATTCACAGATATACCAGGATTTAGTTTTTCAAACAAATCTATGTCTTCTATTTTAACAGGGGACTCAATGCCACTAAAGTTGAGTTCATTTACAAATTTGATGTAGTTAGATACGCGATCAGGTCTTGACCTCACAAAGTGTAGTTTAGCAAGTACGCACCACATGAAACAGAAATTGTCATTGTTCTGTATGTTGACGACTGCCTTCTTGTTCGAAACTTCTGTTGGCAGTGGCAACCATGCTTTACCTAATATGGGATGATACCTAGACTGCTTTAATTGTAGTTCATGTACATGTCCTTCGTGCCAGCCAGACCCCTTCATTTTTGCACTGTCAATCGCCTGGAGAAAGTCTGGTAATAGTCTGTCTCTAAACACGTTCTCCACCTCCGGTTCTCTTCTTGTGTTAACAGTGTGTTGTCTTGTTGATATGTACGATACAATCACCTCGCCGTCCACCCTAGTGAATTCGATTTTCGCAACAATCTGAATCTTCACACTGCCTGTAAGAAGATTTTGTTGTATGACAGAAAAAGAGTTTTCTATTGATTCGTAAACATTATTAGTATTTGATATAGGTAAGTTTGTTGTGTGAAACACGTTTCTTAAACTAGATGAGCCAGGGTTTTGAACATTGTCCGTCATTTTTATTTGACCGACAAAATAATAAATGAAAAAATATTAACGTTAACTCTGCTGGCTCACCTTGTGTAATACCACTTTATTAACTGTAACACTGTCAATATAAACATTTAGTTTGCGCAGTTGTTTAAATATGCTATAACAAACTTCCCCTAACCAGTTATAGTTGGTATCAACAACTTTAAAAGTAGGTGTGTTTAAATCAACTGACATGTGCTCCACATTTGGATGCTCATCGACATAAACCAAAGTCACACTATATGAAACATATATTTCTGATGGTGCTGAAAGGCTTATGTAAGTCTGTTTGGGTGTTATTAAGTCAGTAAAGTGCATAACATCTTTGAAAAGGTGTGTGAGATCAAGCACCTGTATGATTTGTCCGTCTGTCATTTTTATTGGACAAACAAAAGAATAAATTAATTTACATCAATTTACTAACCCATACCCTGTGGGCTGATCTGTCTTTAAAATGAGCTTTAGATGCTTAGTTGATTTCAGTTTATTTTTTACATTATCTCGTTCATGCTTATTTGGGATGACATCATTCTCTCTGAGACAGTCTTCGAAGCTGTCACGATCCTTACAGTAAAACAAACAGATAAACTTTAACTGTTCTCGAAAATCTTTTAGTACAGCATTATATTTCTGAGTGAGAATCCATACACTGACATTTGCGTGTCTGCCACTGAAGGCAAGTTCTGCTAGAGTGTTTCTCTTCTTGACAATGTCTTTCTCTGCAGAACAGTCATCAACAATAAACAATGTTGACTGTCCTTCAAATTGCTTGTAAAAATATTGTAGGTAGTCATTCAGTTTTTTCTCAGGGTCAACTAAGTATATGTTGTTGTCAGTCCAAATGAATAAACGGTTGTGATAAGCTTTGTTGTGTTTGATTGTAGGACAAAATATTACAATGTTTTCAAAATGGTGTATGTATCTTGTTTGTAATAAGTCAAGTACGAATTGAGTTTTCCCACACCCTGTGGCACCAACAAATAAGCCACAGTGTGGATCAAGGGTCATTAAGCTACGGTTCATTTTAATACACAATATAATTTTAATATATGTGTCCACTCAGTCTGCTTTCTGCAATATTGAGTTGTGCATCATATATCAGGTACAAATATATGTTTATGGCTGCAGCAGTTTCAACCTTCTTTTGTATCTGAATTGTTATTCCATCACTACCATTCTCGACAGTTCGTCCTGACCCATGAAGATAATCGTCGTCTGTACTACGAAGATCTAACCAAAGTGCGTATTTGTTTGTAAGGTATTGTCCGATCCTAACATCATACAGATGTAGATCTTTGCACGCAATGTTTGCTGGTTTATCTCTAATCCTTCCACCCGCAAAATACTTTGTGGTTTCGTCATAGTGTTGATAAGGCAGCATTCCTGAAGCGTACACTTGATTAGGGCGGCCTTCAATTGTGCAGGACAAATGTGTAATCTTAGGATTGTAGAATTTTTCTGAATCTCTTTTGTATGGACTCACCGGTTCAACAAACAACATAAGAATACCTTTCAGTGACCTGGCAGGCGTGTTCAAGTTTATGTTCCACATTGGGTCGCTTTTGTCTTTGGGAATTAAACTATGTCTAATCACCCTGTCATAATAAATTGGAAGTCTTGACTGGTACTGATTTTGTATGAGTCTGGCTAGTTCAATATGTGTGACAATTTCATATTCCAAGGAAATGTTAGAGATCTTGTATGTTGCATCTGTGGCAGATGATTTTATAACTTTGGAGTAGTCATTAAAAGTTAGTTCAAAACTCAGACGGTCATTCAGTGCCCCTTGGTAATAAGGCAAATGAGCTGTGAGGATTTCAAACTCAAGTGGAATGTAAAATCTGGTTCCATATGTTTCTGCTATAATAACTTCCTTTGGTACCCCAGTAGTTACCTTATCTCCAGCATTGATTCGAAGTTTACCAACATTATCAGACTGTATACCTTGGTAAACACGGTCTTCTCGTTCTTCTCTTGTGAGCCAAAGATCTTTGTAACAGTAAAATACATCTGAGTCGTCAAGACTAAACACTTCCTGTCCTTCAAGTTTTACTTTAATAGTTCTAACAATTGCTCTGCCAAGATTGTCAACCAGTGTTCTGTTCACATCTGCGTCTGATGATAGTTCAATATTAAAAGCAAGACGTGCAGTGCCAGGAACAATAACGTCACTGGGACCTAGGTTTGGAAACTTGACTGTAAGTGTTTGGTTCTGGTCTATGGTACTTGGATTGTTCGTGATGACTATCGATTGTCTTATGCCCTTAACACCCAGAGGCTCACGTAGTTTTCTGTATGGGTCTAACTTTGATCCGTAAGACTGTGTCATTTTTATTATGCACAATAAAAAATAATAAATTAATAAAACAATGGCAGCAGGAGGATTTAATCATGAAGATTTTGAAATGGATGACATGCATGTCTCAGATACCAGTATCACAGATATGACTGGAATGGTAACTAGTTCTAGTATGTATCACGAACTGTTAAAAGATAAAGTAAACTCATTTTATGAAAGTGTTGGAGCCCGCCCAGATGTCTTGGATCCTAACCAGTTTGAATATGATAAAGGGCACTTATTTGTAAATACAGACAGAGGGAAAATATATCTAACACATAAAAATAATCCTTCTAAGTTTAGAGCTTTAAGTACAATTAAAGGTGAAGTCGGTGGTAACTCTGGGTTGGCAAGGTATCTTGGAATTGGAGGGTCTCCCGTTCCCCCAAGACTGGTTAGTGTTCTTCACGACACGCAAACAAAGTTGCCAACAGGGCAACAAATTGAAATGGCACCAGTAACAAGCCTACCAGAAATAGCAAACACTGTGATACAAGAAACCTCATTTACTGAAGGGCAAATAAATGACGCTTTGAAAACAATAGATGATCCACCTTTGTCAATGAGGGAGATTATGGGATTGGATAAATCACTGCAGACAATAAGAGGTGAGATGGTCAATAATCTTGCCAAACTGGGAGAACTTGATAAACACATTGAACGTGAAAAGGAGAAACTGGCTACAGCAGACAATGGGAATCTTGACACAGAAATGAAAGAAAGAATTCAACACAGATTAAATGATTTGCAGATAGAAAGATCAGGACGGTTAGAAACAATTAGTATTGGAAGACAAAAACTAAAATCACAGGTCAACAGAATTAGAGAAACTATTCAGAAAATACTTCACGAAGACACTACTCTGGCTGAGAGACTTAAAACACTTTTCAGAGAGCAGGGTATTACAATTGCTAGTTTAATTACTGCTCTTGGGTTTATTATCAGCACTGTAGTGCTGGCTGTCTCCGGTGCTGGGGTTGGTGGGGGTGCACCGCCACCCCCGGGCCCACCGGCTCCCACAGATCCAAAAGATTTACAGTCGTGGGTAAAGAAACAGTTGTCTCACATATCAGACTTGCTTAAGAAATTGGCTCTGAAAGCAGTAGACGCGTTGCCTGGCATTTTAGGCTCTGTTGTCAGCTGGCTGATTAGTACAGCGGCAAAGGCAGTTGGGTTTATGGCAGAACATGTGTGGGTCTTTTTGGTTACAGTAGGAGGGTTGATGGTGGGTTATTTAATGAAACAGATAAAGAAGTAATACTCCTAATCCAGTGAGGCCTATTACCAATGCAGTTCTTTCTGACTCATGTGTGTCAGGGGTTGTTACTGACTGTATGGGTACCAGTGGTGGGGCAGGGGAAGTAACCTCCTGTAATGATTTTAATGACAGTACATGCGCAGTTGTTGCTCCTAAGTTTACACTTTTATTGAGTCCTAATTTCTGACCAACACCTGCAACAATGATTTCATTATTATAATTTGTTATTGTACCCATTTGGAGTTGAAGGTCAGATGGTAACATGTATAACCCAGTGCCAACTACAAAGTCAACTTTCGATCTGGCATATCTGAGTACGTTTTGGTAGCGTTGTATGCTAGATGGGAGATCAACTGATGAATTTATTGAATCTTCAAGATTAGCGAGAAACTGTTTTTGAGATTCAAATATACCAGTTCCATTCAGAATATTCGATTTTGTTAGTGATTGTGCGCCTAGTATGCACCAGACATATGTTCTGATAGACTCATTTACGCGCTCGACTCCCGCTTGAGTAAACCCGTCAGATTTATCTAAAATAAATGTGGTCCAGGCATTAGACTGCTTCTGCTCTATTGATCCTAACCAGACTTCAGATTTTGATGAGAATGAAGTGTACCCAGGGTAATAATCTTGAGGGTATTGTCTGTGACTCATAGCGTAATAAAGTGTACCCATGCCTTTGTGATCATCAAGTTTTTGTGTGAAGTCATACTTAGTGCCAGGGTTAATGTTAAATTCATTACAGATGCGTTCAAATGCTTTCATATCCATGGGGTTGTTATACCTGTTGAAACTAGATTCAGTGGGCAGTGGTGTATGCAGTTCTGACAGTATACGTCTAAGCTGGTAGTAAGTGTGGAAACGATACACAGATCTAATCAGTTTGTTTGAGTGATTCAAATGATCTGTGAATGAAACACCACAGCCTGTAGTTGAACATAGTATTGCAAAGTTGAGTTGGTTTTGAAACATCTGTAGTGGACTTGAAGACCACTTTCTTACAGTAGAGTCGTCTGTTATTGGAGGGTTTAGGTAATGGTCAAATGGATTCGGTACTTTCACTTGAAATAAATCTTGTTCTGATACAGCTATGTCAAGCTGATTTAGTTGAATTATTTTCTGTTCATAAGTAGGTGCGACATTGTATTTGGCATCCACATTAAATTGAAATGCGTTTGTAGTGGTAATGGTTGGTGATTTAAATTCCATCCTTTTTTATATGAGATAATAAAAATGTTTATTACCTTAACAAATCTTGACACAAGCAAACCAGTGTGGTTAACTAATGGGATTGATAATCGTGATGGTAGCAAGGCTGTAGCTATCCATGAATTGTTCTACACAGTAAAATGGTTTAATGTAGAAGATAATATATATAATAAAGTAATTTTTGATGGTAAGACTGAAGCTATACCACCTGGGTATTATGACTTTTGTACTATAGCTGAATGGTTTCAAAGTAATTTTAAAATTAAAGCAACTTTAAATCCAGCTAACCTACTTGTTACATTAGAATTTTTGACACAAAATTGGTTAAGGATCTCAGATAGATTTGCATATTTACTTGGATTTTATATTGATGAAGATTGGTGGAGAACAGATGATGAAGATGAATTTGAGTTTGGTATTATAACAATGAAGACAAAAAGACTTAAAATAACTGGAAAACGCCCTGTCAATTTGTCAGTACACACAGTGCTAAATGTTTATTTGAAAGAACTAAACACATCTGAGAATGTTCACAATGGAAAGCCTTCAACTTTGTTGAGATGTTTACCAACTGGAACTGCTCCGTATTGTGAAAGTGTAGTTGTTAGATTTCCTAATTTGCAGTTTAAGAAATTAGGTTCTAGTTTCTTTGAGTCACTGAGTATATCTGTAACTAATCAGGATGACAAACCAGTTCTTATGCATGATTTTAGTGTTGTGTTGGAAATTAAATAATTTTATTTTTGTTTATAAAAAATGAGTGGTGGTCCAAAGTTGAGAATCATACCAGTTGCGTGTCCAGTAACAGAGTTGAAAGATTTGGCAGACGTACAGGATTTTGAGAAGGAAGGGGATGTTGGAGAAATATATGGTTTTGAACTTGATTCAAATGGCATGTACAAGAGGAAAGTAATTGTTGACATGAAAGATGGTGAAAAACAGATTCCTAAACTTGGACAGCTACGTGATGTTACTGTACCTACTCCACCTGTAAATAATTCGCCTTACAACTTAATACATGTGGGAAATAAGTGGGTGGTTTCACCTGTGCCTGTTCCACCACCCACAATTGACTGGGACATAAAGTTGGAATTTATTAGTCCTTATGTATACACTGATGACGAAGGCGCCTTAGTGTTTAGAAAGGTTGTTAACTCGGGGCCGCTTATTGTAAGCCTTGTTCCAAGTTTTGCCCCAGACAACAATAGCAGAGAAAAACTGAAAGTTGAAAATTATGAGAGACGGCGGTATCTTCTTACAGCTAGAAAGGGTAGATCAGATACTTCTGTTGTGTTTATGCCAGCAAGCTTAGTCATGGCTAGAGAAGTGACAATAGTATTTGAAATTATCATGAAATCTGTTGCTACTGCTAAAGAGGCTCAAATTGCGCAGGGAATTAAACTTACATGGGACGAAACAGTAACAGAATCATCAAAGGTCTTTATTGCTATTACAAAAAATGTTGATGTTATTAATGTTTCGAGCAGTGTTCCAGCTGTCAAGGTGGTGGTCGACAAAACAACTTTTGTTCGTCTAACTTACATAAACCTTGAACACATTGATCTTGTTGCATTTTATTATGCCAGCAAATTGTATACTTTTGAAGAGTTGCAAAATGTAATTGCTGATTAAATAAAAAAAAATATTTGTGAATAAAAAAAATGGTAAACTTCTATCCACAACTACCGACGCTTGAGCCGACTGAAACAAATGTGATGACTAAAACAACACTTGCGCCTGATCCACATATGCCAATTGCTTCAGATAAAACATTACAGGCAGATGCATTCAGATTAAATAATATTACAGAAGCTTTGAAATATTTGGAGAGTGAGGAGGCGAAATATTCACGGTGCAAAAGACGGTATAAGACCGTTTTTAATTCTGTTCAAAACACTTCTATGGCTATTGGTGCAGTTTCAGCTTCATGTTCTGTAGGGGGCATTGTTTTGTTCGCCACAGGAATTGGGAGTTTGGCTGGAATAGCAATTGAGGGTCTAAGCGTCGCTACATGCCTAGCATGCTTTGGTTTGGAGGCCTTGAACAAGAGGTTTCACACGAAATTAGAAAAACATGAAGCATTGAGTACTTTGGCGGGTGCAAAGCTGAGCAGTCTTAAACTTATTATCAGTAAGGCATTGAACGATAATTTTATTGATGACGAGGAATTTAAACGAGTCCAGGATGATTTAAATAATTACAAAAAACATAAGTCTGAAATCCAGAATAAAATGCGCAGTCAATCTCCCGTAAATGTTGAAGAACTGAAGGCTAGTTTTTTAGCGGAAGGAAAAAAGATAGGTGTTCAGGAAACCACAGAAAAGCTACACAATCTTTTAAACAAATAAAAATCAGATTTGGTAATCGTTTATTAATGTCATACACTTCACAGAGAGATGTCATGCCACTTACACAGTTTAGGCCTGCACCATCTGCACCACCAGAATATTATTGAGAAAAAAAAGTTTTCCGGTGCCCTTGTGTCTTGGTAAAAAAGACTTAGTATACGTGACTAGAGTCAAGTTGTTATTAAGTACTTGCAAGTAATTAGGGTAAGTAATTAATAAGTTCTTAATGTAAGTAGTTAATAAGTTCCTATTGTAACTCACTTTAAGGTAACCTTTAAGTGAGTTGTGACTTATTGTTTTTACTTGGTATTTTCTTATCCAGCTGTTTTTTCAGTGCCTGTATAGTGTAATAACCACCAGTTGATTTTCTAATTCCTCAGAAACCACATGAGTACATTAAGCCCACTTGTACAAATCCCCCTCTTTTGAAAAGTAATATGTCCCCCTGTTGATCTTTGACACAACTTAGCGATTTGAAAGGGTGTAGCTATAAAAGCCATTGACGGGTGAGAGTCTTTTCAAAATGCGGCTCGTGTCTGAATTGAAAAGGAATGGAATGCGGCCGCGGCGTGAGGCAACACAAAAGGCGATCAACCGTGACACCACCTGGCAGCTCATGCTTACGATAAAATTGTACTGACATGAGTATCTGTAAGTGCGTGTGTGTGTGTGTGTGTGTGTGTGTTTGTGTGTTTGTGTTTGTGTGTTTGTGTGTGTTTGATTGTGTGTACGTCTGTTTGATTGTGTGTTTGTTTGTTTGTTTGTTTGTTTGTTTGTTTGTGTGTGTGTTTTGTCTGTGCGTCTGTGTGTGTGTGTTAAATATTACTTGTTAGTTTCTTATCAAACTGTTTATAGTGCACAGTATAACCACCGTCTGATTTTTCGGGAACCAGTCATTGAGTAAATATGAAGTCAGTTTCGAAACTCTTCTTGTCACCTCTCAGCAAATAGCCTTTTCAAAGCTGTAGAGCCGGTTTATTCATAGAGTGTTCCCTTACTAGTAGCGACGCCCTACTGTGTCGGCGCGTTGGCTGTTAGCCATTTGCATTTAATGGCAAATCGAACGGGTGAACACATAATTGAAAAAATTATAAATTCCCGTATGAATAGCGACTCAGGTGCGGTGCATACCGATCTGATTCAAAAAATTTCGATCCCGGTTTCAAAAGGCAATCTCGTCCCGACAAGAAAATGCGAATAATTGCTATTTTCAGAACAGGTCTATTCATATCTTACCTGAATTGAAGTGGGGGTCTTTCAAAACCAGTCAAGCGTAGGCATGAGGTGTTTATGTATTATATGTAATTGCTTCGGGTTACAAGCACTGGTTTGATCGGGCGTTTTGTCTATGGGGGGGGGGGGGGGGGGGGGGAGGGGGGGGATTTGAAGTATTATTAACACTATGACTGAGTTAACCCCTTAAATTCTCAGTCATAGTGTTAATGAAGATTCAGTTCTTTCTTTATATATCTAATTACAGAGAAAAATAAAAGGAATTTGAGAAAAAGGAAAGGCAAGGTCGTGTGCGTTTTTGTGAGCGAATAACATAGAAAAATGAGGGCCAAAGAAGATTCTCTAAAACTCCCATATCCCCCCTCTCTCGCTCTACTCACACGCAAAATAGCGATGAGTAAATCGAGAGAGAGAGAGAGAGAGAGAGAGAGAGAGAGAGAGAGAGAGAGAGAGAGAGAGAGAGAGAGAGAGAGAGAGAGAGAGAGAGAGAGAGAGAGAGAGAGAGAGAGAGAGAGAGAGAGAGAGAGAGAGAGAGAGAGAGAGAGAGAGAGAGAGAGAGAGAGAGAGAGATATGATGATGATGATGATTATGATGATGATGATGAAACTTTATTACATAACGGTAGAAGTTTTGACAGATACAAATACGTCATTTTTCAAACTTGCCGTTGCTAACATACTACAACATCAAAATATATTGAAGACAAGCAAGAAAATATTTAACGCAAACAAAGATCATAACTAAATAAGTACAGACACACGCAGTACAGAAAATGATACTAAGGTAACAATAAACAAATGCAAAAAAGGAAATAACACTCCTCAGCACAAATTACATAGGGGGAAAAAAAAACATATCACTTTGGTATCAGCTTCAGCCCACTTAATCAAATTTCAAATACAAACGATTTTGAATTTCCAAAAACTTCAGTAGCTCGCTTGAGCTTGCCCTTAGCACCACGTGAATGTTCTGTGTTTACGTAAAGTGTGTGAGTGAATGCGCGTGATTCACGTGAGCGTGCTTGTTGGGTTCAGTTCGCGGCGGCGCTTTGAGCCGATTTTCAATTGGGATAAAGCGCCTATTTAATGCGCTTATTATATATCACAGCAAAAACAAGCACAAAGTACCAAGAATCAAACATACATACACTCACGTTTACAGCCGTGTAAATGCACGCACTAACATATATATATATATATATATATATATATATATATATATATATATATATATATATATATATATATATATATATATATATATATATATATATATATATATTACATAACCTTTCATCAGAATGACAGGATAAAAAATAATATATCTAAGCAGTTTCCATCAGGTATATGTGTAGTTTTGTTTCAAAGAAGGCAAGGTGGGTTAGTGTTTTTAAATGTGGAGGAAGTGAATTCCATAAAAGTGGTCCCGAAAAGGCTAGGCTTGATTTGAATAAGTCAATGCGAGGTAGTGGTAATGGAAGAGTACTGTTCCTCGAGGACCTTTCACACTGTCGTTGTGGAGTAAATTTAGCTGTTAGATACTGTGGAGCTTTCTTGTGGAGAATTTTAAACATAAGTATGCACTTATAAACGAGTTGTTGACGAAGGCCAAGAAGTTTGAGACTTTGCAGTTTTTCAGCGGTAGGAATGGGTCGTATATCTACATTTTTAATGGCTCTTTTGTATAGTGAATTTAGTATTTTGATATGCACATCACCGCTACCATCCCAAACAGTGGAGATGTAATCAACATGGATCTAATGTGTGCATGAAAAACAATTTTTTTGGGTGTATTTATGTCACTCACACTTCTCAACTGTGATAAAACAAATATATTTTTTTATATCATCTTACAGATGTTAGTCACATGTTTCTCCCAACTTAGCTGCTCATCTATACGTATTCCAAGGAACCGCCGTGAAATGGCCTTAGTCGCCTGCTCGGCGTTAAACCCAAATAACTAACTAAGTATTCCAAGGAAGGTGCGTTCATGGAACTTGTTCAATAGGTTGGCAGTTAAGACTGAGCGTTAGTGGAGGGGGGTGAAGTTGATGATTTTGTCGTGAGGTGATTAACATGCTCTTCGTCTTATCAGGATGTAGTGCCATGTGGTTTTTACAGCACCAATCAGAAACTTCGTCAAGACTGGATTGTAAACGACGACTAATATCATGACTGTTCTCACCAGGAGAGTGAAGGCTTGTGTCGTCCGCAAAGAGATTACAATTAACATTAGGGTCGGAAATATGTAAAGGAATATCATTTATGAAAAGTAAAAATAGGAGGGGTCCTAGAATTGATCTTTGAGGAACTCCAAATTTAACATGGCCTTGCATAGAGTACTGACCATGGACGTATACTTTTTGCTTTCGGTCTTCCAAATAGGATCTGAGAAAAGTTATTGTAGTTTCGTTCATGTGGTATATTGTAAGCTTATGTAAGAGAATCTCATGGTCTACAAGATCAAAAGCTATTTTAAGATCTAGGAAAACTGCTCCCGACATTAAATTTTTATTAATTGACTCTAGCCAGCAATCTACAATATGTGTGAGTGCTGACTGGCATGAATGGGTCGGGCGAAAACCGGACTGATGAATGTTTAGTAAATTATCCTTCTCAAGGAAATTAAGAATATGCTTGTGAATGTGCCGCTCTAATGGCTTTGACAAGACTGAGAGCAAAGAGATCGGTCGTTAATTATGAATAGCTTCAAGGTTTTTAGTTTTGAGGATGGGAACTACCTTTGCTTCCTTCAGGACTGTAGGAAAAGTACTTTTATTTATACACATTAAAAATGTATGTAAGGGATTGTATTGTGCAAGGGAACGACAATTTTAGCGATTGGTTATTGATATCATCAATCCCTCTACTTTTCTTATTCGGCAGGTCAGAAATATACTTGCCGACTTCTGCTATTGATATATTAGGAATTACGAATTTTTGTGTTATATTTGTTGCTTCGCTGAAAGATCTCAGAAGACTTGAGATACTATATTGCGTACTGATATTTGATGCCGATTGGGCTAGATTTTCGGCGGCTGATATGAAATACTTGTTAAATGAGATGGTATTTCTGGGGCTGTTTTTCCTTTAGTAATAACATTTAGTGCTCTCCAAATGGATGCTGTGTCACGGTTTTCTGAGATCATTTGATTGAAGAATGCTTTTTTTTTTTTTTTTGCAGCCCTTACCAGATATTTTACTTGATTACTTTGTTCTTTGTAGTCATCAAAGCGTTTTTCTTTTCTAAGTTTGTCTCTGAGTGATGTAGCATTTTTAATGTCTAATGTTAACCAGGGCGGCATGGTAGCATGTTTAACGCGTTTTACCCTGAGGGGCGCGTGCTTGTTAAGGACTCCGAGGAACAGACTCATCCAGCAAGACAAGGCATTGTCAGGGCAAGTGTGGCAGTATACATCATCAAAGGATGTATAGTGCAAATCGTGCATTAATTTATCCCTATCAAATGTTTTATAAGAACGAGAGAGAGAGAGAGAGAGAGAGAGAGAGAGAGAGAGAGAGAGAGAGAGAGAGAGAGAGAGAGAGAGAGAGAGAGAGAGAGAGAGAGAGAGAGAGAGAGAGAGAGAGAGAGATGTTACCCGGCGTGTTCCTCATGGTGTCGTAATGAGCGCCAATGCCCACCACCTTGTCCTGGGGAGTGTTGAAGTAGCGGCCCTGTAGGACCCCGATCACGTTCACTCCCGTCACCTGTCATCAGAAAGACGCACCTCCCTGGGCTCAGCTGTCATATGGCTAGACGCACCTTTCTAGTCTCAGCTGTCATATGGCTAGACGCACCTCCCTGGGCTCAGCTGTCATATGGCTAGAGAATAAGCACTAACTCATTCGAGACGTGCCGCCTCCGGAAACGCGGCTTAAGGCCGCGTATCCGGAGGCAGCAGGTCTCGAATGAGTTAACTCACTCAAAACGCGCTATACGACACTTTCGCAGCTATTGACGGATGCCGAGCGCTTTAAAATTAATTCAATCTACCCCAAAAATGTACGTCACCAGGGAACACACGTCCTTTTTCCTGCTACGTCTGCAGGGAACTGACTCGCTGAAAATTTTACGATGGGAAAGAGTTCCCATTCAGCCCTGAGGCACTACAGCAGGAGATGGGTCGCCCATGATAATTCAAGGGCAGTGCCCGATTAGCCTGACGGCCAAGCTAATCGGACACTGCCCTTGAATTATCATGGTCGATCCATCTCCTGCAACTGGTCATTATATGACGCCTTCAAAATCAAGCAAAATTTGGGAAATACGGCCGTCGGGCTGAATAAGTTAATTGAGCATAAGCGCGCCGAATATATTACGCATTCAGTTACCGGTGAAAACTGAACTGTCAGTGAGCCCATACCGCAGCCACAAAATTTTAAAGACCACCCGCTGCAGCAACTAAATAATCTGCGCAATGGCCATGATGAGTTTTCTCCCCTCGAAGGGTTGGGGTAACAGGGTAACAGGCCAGTTTTATAGCACTTAAACCCGTTCAAGCTCTAACTCATTCAAGGCCCTCCGCATCACTGAATAGCTGCAAAAGTGTCGTATATCGTTGTCGCCGCCAGTTCGGGAAACTTTGTTCATCTTTTTATGATCGATCCGTATCACGATTAAGTGTTGCAGAGCTCAACTTATATTGCCTTGAGGATAACAAACATAACACATTTTTCCTGGTGAAATCAATACGTTAATATGATTTGATTTGATTTGATATGATATGACATGACTTGACATGACGTGATGTGACTTGAGGTGACGTGATATGACATGACATGATATGCCATATGGTTTACTTTGATTTGATTTGATATGACATGACATGACGTGATGTGACTTGACGTGACGTGATATGACATGACATGATATGCGATATGGTTTACATTGATTTGATTTGATATGACATGACTTGACATGACGTGATGTGACTTGAGGTGACGTGATATGACATGACATTGATATGCCATATGGTTTAATTTGATTCGATTTGATCCACGCCGCCTGGGAGAATTTACAATGATGAGTGGATCGCGTCAATTCTCCGTCGTTGTGCGATGGCAAATCAATAGCGGTCATTGGGCAATTTTTAACCCTTTGTGTGTCGGTAGAGGTTTTTGTCGCGATGATCCGAACAAAAACCGCTACCGACGCGTAAAGGGCTGAAGCCGGCGTGGCCGGACATATCGTCCTCTTCTGAGAACGGCTTTATGTATAAGGTTATGCTGTTAGCGACAACAACAAAACAGTGTGGCTCCGTCAGCGCAACTTACATTAACGTTCTCCGTGGCGAAGGTTTGCACATGGGTCTCCAGCCCCGCCTGCCTGAACTGGTCCCGTATGAAGCGCATGGACCTGGCCTTGTACTGAGGATTGGTCACGTGATGACGCGTCTGGGAGAAGTAGTTGGCCAGGGTGTCGTTCATCCACGTCACGTCCACGTCAGACTTGCACGACGTCACAAAGAGGACTGGAAGAAGCAAATTTATTTTCACTCCCCTTGTGCGTGTGACCATTGGCAATGCCATGGGTAATTGTGGCTAGATTCACAAATAAGCGGGTCAGCCTCGGCAGCCATTATGCCGGGGTCTTGTGTAAAACTATGAACATTTCTCCTTTGGATGGGCCTAGATAAGGATTACAACACGGTATAAGAAGCGTAGAGTCCGAAATAGCTCAGGCGGTTAAACGCCGGAGCAGGAGAGCGAAGGGAATCGCCGGGTCGTGGGTTCGAATCCCGTCCCGGTAGCTGGACTCACAATCCAGGGGAAAAAAACGGATTTGTTCAATAGCATGTCCGTTGAAAGGTCCTGGTAAATCAAAATGGCACATTTGGAGTGCGCCTGAGTTGATCAGTGTTCAGGTCGTACTCCATAGGCAATAGATTTCCCTGTCCCCCATAACTCGCCCGTCAGGGCCGTCCATGATCGCCTCGGTGCTGTGGACGTTAAACCCGAACTAACTAACTAACTATAAGAAGCGTTTGTTTTCTCGTTAATTGATTACACTTAACCCATTCAGCTCTGACGCACTACAGCAGATGGGTCAGCCATGATAATTCAAGGGTAGTGCCAGATTAGCTTGGCGCCGACAGGCGCCAAGCCAATCTGGCACTACCCTTGAATTATCATGGTCGATCCATCTCCTGCAACTGGTGCATAGTCATTAGATGACGCCTCCAAAAATTGAGAAATACGGCCGTCGGGCTGAATGAGTAAAGTAGTGTATAATTAATTGTGCGTGTGTCTGAGAGAGAGGGTGTGCTGTAGTGCATGCGTAGTGAGTCCAGTGTTTTTGTGGAGAAAAGCACTATAAAAGAGCTATTTATATATTATTATTATTATTATTATTAGTAGTAGTAGTAGTAGTAGTAGTAGTAGTAGTAGTAGTAGTAGTAGTAGTAGTGTTATTATTATTATTATTATTATTATTATTATTATTATTAATCCACTCTAGCCCAACACCCTTCAAGAAGGTGTGGATTGACCATGGTCGTTCAAGGCATGTGCCAGGATAGCTTGGCGCCCCTTTTGGCGTCAAGCTATCCTGGCACCACTCTTGAACTGCCGTGATCGAACAGTCTCCTGAAACGTAATTTAGTCTTCTGAGACAATCCACTTTAGGAGAGAGAGAGAGAGAGAGAGAGAGAGAGAGAGAGAGAGAGAGAGAGAGAGAGAGAGAGAGAGAGAGAGAGAGAGAGAGAGAGAGAGAGAGAGAGAGAGAGAGAGAGACAGAGAGAGACAGAGACAGAGACAGAGACAGAGACAGAGAGATGACTTACCAGTGAGGAGGCTCGACAAACGTAGAAACATTTTGATAAAAACTGCCAGTATTTAGTCAAGAAGTTCCGACGACGCAAGTCACAGCCAACGGGTTTGGAATCCAACAACTGCGCCTGCCAGAATGCAGATCAATGCAGGTACCATGCAGGAGCAAAAGGTACTCGTTCGGAAAACAGGCAACCGCGAATGCTCTGAAAACATGTATGAACATGAAAGTTAGGCAGTATTGACCTCTTTCGGTCCTATGACTGTGTTTCAAAAGTTGTCAGGTGTCCTTTGTCGAGACTGAAATACCTGTTGAACTTCCGTATTTTTTTTTTTTTTTTTTACGCCTGATTACCTCTGAGAACAATATCATGCGGAAAAAGGGGCCGGTTGTACTAAACCTCTGGACGGTTGACTGCTATAATACATATCAGTGGCAGGCCCGAGGCAGTCAGTGCAACGACAATTGGTCGGTGATACGACGTATGATCAGAAAGTAATGATAGTTGGGCCGCCATTTGTAAAGTACTAAAGTCACAGAAACATAAAATTAGTATCAAAATAAATTTCATCCTCTGCCCTTTATTCGTGCACACAATGGGGCTGGTATCTTCAGCCGGGCCGCTGTGTGACGTCATTGAAAAAGTGATGTAAACAGCTGTGCTTGAAAACAGTGGACTCTGCAAGATAATATCTTTATTTCTATATTTTAAACTCATTCAGCCCGACGGCCGTATTTCCCAAATTTTGGAGGCGTCATCTAACGACTATGCACCAGTTGCAGGAGAAGGGTCGACCATGATAATTCAAGTGTAGTGCCAGATTAGCTTGGCGCCGACAGGCCTTCTCCTGCTGTAGTGCGTCAGGGCTGAATGGGTTAAAAGAGTGAAAGTTTAAGACAGTCCTGTCAAAAGCCAAACAAATTATAAAGTTGTTTGAGGTGATACCTGTGTATTGTCTGGGACTGACTACAAGTGGATCCTGCATTTGAACTCTGAAAGAGAGGACTCTGAAGATGAGTACTGGCCTGGCTGTCAAATTTCAGTCGGGAAAGCGAGCAAAGTCTGCTCTTATTTACACATTGATAGGAAAATACGCATATATTTTATTTTTAAAATAATCTTAAACTTCCGATCTTCCGCTGGAAACAGTTCAAAGGATAGTACGCAATGACCTTGACCTCCAAAACCTATCGACAGTAAGGATACCCCCATTTCTTGACAGAGGCTCAGATGCAACAGAAAGTTGATCGCTTAGATTAACTACTCAAAGCGTTTAGCATAAATGGCCTCAAACGAGCCAGTGATGTCATCACTGAAGGCGATACTTGCTTGTCCACATACGGCATTCCCAGCAACCAGTCCAATCAGGAGTGGTTGGCCTCTGGTGAGAAGAGGCATGGGGCACTTTTGTCAGATTTTCAGAATCGACGGAAACATTTTCTCTCATTTTTTATTTTTTTTAATTTTTTACTTTGAGGTCCATGTCATTGTTCATATTTCACCAGTGAGGCGCGCAGACAATGCAAAATATCATGTAAGAATTATTCTTTTTTCCGAACGTGTTGAAATCTGTTCATGAGCAGCGGCCAACTCTCCATGGCCAGAACAAATTGTTTTTCCTTGAAAATCCCAGTGACCATAAAGTGAAGGTCACTGTATCCTGCACAGAGAAGCAAAACATTCATGTTCTTCCGCAACCATCATACAGCCCTTGCCTTCACCAATGCGACTTTTGATTCTTCCCTAACTAAACAAGATGGGATGATCCATCACCCACAAAGTCCCTTCTGTATGAGCGCTGTCTTCGCTGTAAAGGGTCACTACCTTTTGTCTTTGACTTGATTCTGATGTTGAAATATCTCCTTTTGAAAAAGCATTGCAGATGTGCCAATGCGTCATAGTGAACTCTGTAAAGGGGCGCGCGCAGTGCATACGCGTCATTGGTTTGTCAAACGTCATTTGTCATGACGTATTTTTTTGTTTTTACGTAATTTTATATTTAACGTGATATGAGATTCGCTTTCGCTTCAAAACCTGGGAAAATGGTGACAAAACTAGAATTTCATGGTACAATTTCCCCTCTTGCTATAATTTGTGTGAAATCAGGTTGACTTTATCTAACTACACGCTATACTAAGTACACCTGCATGCTCTTCTAAAAGCGCGTCTATGTGTATGCGTGTGCGTAAGTGCATGCGCGCGCTTCAAACATCCTCAAGAGGCATAGATTTGTATGCGCCCTCCGGGTACATGAGGATCTATGCCTCTTGGAGATGCGAGCATATGTGTGAGAAAGAGCGAGCGAGTGAGCGATTGATTGATTGATTGTACATTGCTTAACGTCCCGACAGCAACAAGGCTTTCTCAGGACGTGCCTGCACTGCTTGTGAAAAAAAACAACTAAACAGAACATTGAATGTATGTCGCCAGCCGGTCAAATACTTTAAATAAACTAACACATGGGGCCTAAATAAAGCTAAGACCATTTAGCAACACACATCCAATATCAAGAGCTACAGGCAGTGCAGACAGTAGGGAGAGTTTTAAAAAGGCAAATACAGGTGAATGGACCTCGGGTAGACAGAAACACATCCCCCAGAATGTGGGGGCTGACCAGGGTGACCCTGGGGCGAGTGAGCGAGCAAGATTGGGAGCATACATAATCAGATGTACAGGGCAGTATATATTTCACAACATAATGATTACGACTGCTTCAAGAAGTACTTGAAGACTGATTTTGAAACGGGCTAGAGAGGAAGCGGACTTTACATAATCAGGAAGCGTGTTCCAAGTCTGCGTTCCCGAGAATGACAAACTAGATTTGTATATATCAATTCTTGTTTTGGGGACTAAGAAAGGTTGCCTAATATTACCAAGCCTAGATTCCGACTTAGAGAAAAGAGTTGTGATAAATTCTGGTATTAGAGAGAGAGAGAGAGAGAGAGAGAGAGAGAGAGAGAGAGAGAGAGAGAGAGAGAGAGAGAGAGAGAGATGATGATGATGATGATGATGATGATGATGATGATGATGATGAAACGTTTTTATTCAGGATAAAGTTTTAGGCATGCAAATGCCTCTCTTACAAACTGTCCTGCTACACTACAGACATAAATATACATTGAGCAACACAATTTTAAAAAATTTAACCCCCCCCCAACCCCCCACCCCCCCCCCCCCCCAAAAAAAAAAAAAAAAAAAAAAAAAAAAAACATAGTATCAAGAACATTTAAATGTACGAAAAGCATAAAAGACGATAAAACAAAAACGAAAACAAAACAAACAAACATAATATCATCGACATAAGCTGAAGATCATCTTATTATTAGAACATGTCTCTGAGAGAACAGCATTAATAGAGAAAAAATAAATCGTGGTATTAGTTTAGAAGTAAAAAGCGATAAAGGCGATCCTTAAATATACTAGATTTAGAAATAGACTTAAGATGCTGGGGTAAATTATTCCATGCTTTTGCACCTGAAAAGGTCAGGCTAGTTTTATATATATCTAATCTTGTTCTTGGTAGGTGGAGTGACCTGTTTCTCGTGTTTTGTCTATAATTATCTGAAAACAAAGTTCGCAAATGGAGTGGGGCTCTCTCGTGTAGAATCTTGTACATTAATATACACAGATTAATTCGAATTGTTTGTTTCATGCCAGCAATTTAAGAGATTTGATTTTTTTTGTCTGTGGGGGCGGAAGTATGAGTTTAACATCTCGACGATACAGAGAATTTACTTTTTTCATGTCAACTTCGCTGCAAACGTCCCAGACGGTGGAACTGTAATTACAGTGCGTTTTTATATGCGCGTGGAAGAAAAGTTTGCAAACGTCAGGATTAACGATACGGCTAAGCTTACACAAAAGGAACAAGTTTTTGGACAGAGTTTTGCATACGTTTTCAACATGAGGTTTCCAGTTTAACTGGTTGTCTACTGTTACACCCAGCAAGCGATGCTTAGTTATTTGTTCTATAGGTTGACCATTTAAGGTAAGAGTTAAAGTTGGTAGTCCGCGCTGGTGTTTCTGGCGTGTTGTAACCAACATGCTCTTTGTCTTTAGAATGCTAAATATTATGTGATTAGTAATGCACTAGTCAGCTACTTCGTCCAGACTCTGCTGGAGTACCTCATTGATGTTAGCTAGCTCCTTGTTAGATGTGTGTACGGTTGTGTCGTCAGCGAACAAATCACAGTTAGCCTCTCGGTGAGATATGCACAGCGGCATATCATTAATAAATAATAGAGACAATAAAGGCCCTAGAATAGATCCCTGTGGAACACCACAAGTCACTACACCGTTTGATGAACATTTGCCATTTAGGAGTACTTTCTGTGTTCTGTTTTTAAGATATGAAGACAAGAGGGAAACAGTATTCGAGTTAATGTGATAAAGTGGTAGTTTTTTTCAGGAGGATGGAATGATTGACAAGATCGAATGCCTTTTTAAGGTCAAGAAAGATTGCACCTATACTTTATTGTCATTAATGGCAGACAGCCATTTATCAATAATGTGATTTAGAGTAGTCTGGCAGGAATGTAAAGGTCGAAACCCGGATTGTGCAACACTAATCAGATGATTTTGTTCAAGGAAATTTAGGAGATGAGTATGTATATGTCTTTCAAATGGTTTCGAAATTGATGATAAAATGGATATAGATCTGTACTCATTTAAATTCATTAAGTCTTTGCTTTTGGGAAGAGGAATTACCTTAGCTCTTTTTAATTCGTTAGGAAATACATTATGCTGAATGGTTAGATTGTAAATGAATGTCAGTGTCTCAATGATGAATGGCAGAGATAATTTAAAAAACTGAGTACTGATGCCGTCTGGACCGCAAGATGATTTGTTTTTTAAACTAGAAATAGATTTACCAACATCCAGAATACTCATAAGAGGCACAGAAAATGTGTGACCCGCTCTCTGCTGACTATAGTGACGCAGTTGATCCGAGCATGTGTAGTTGTCAGGGTCATTGGTATTGGTCTGTGCCAGAGTTTTAGCAACAGTTAGGAAATAAGCGTTAAGCGCATCCGCAGTGAGATCGGGTGGAATATCAGGCGACAGTTTACTGTGAGCTTTGGTGAAATTGTTTATCACTTGCCAGACTGAGCGGATGTCTTTTCCGCCGGCAATGACACGTTCAGCATTTTGTCTTTGGGCTTTTCTAACTAAGGATTTGACATGGTTTCTTTGCTTTTTGTACTCAATAAATTTCTTAGCGTTTTTTAACATGTCTCTAAGTGCCATCGCTTGTTTGATTTCATCCGAGAGCCATTCTCAGAGAGAGAGAGAGACAATGACAATGACAATGACAATGATCCTTTATTTGACAACGGTAAAAGTTTTGGTAGTAACAACCATTTTTCGAACTTGCCGTTGCTAATCTACTGATTACAGAGTTACTATCGTACTAATTGTTTTCTACTACTAAGAAGGAAAAAAAAATTACATGACACAGCACAAGCCAAGAATGAAGAAAAAAAATGTAGGGGGGAAGTGACATAGGAATTACCAACTTTACTGGTCGGGCATAATGACATGTTGTGAGGTTTAATTAAAATAATATAATAAGAATACACACAACCTAATACGCATACATAACGCATGCACATTTGAGCACGCCACTCTCTATCTCTAATATACACGTACGCACACGCACACACGCACAACGCACACACGTGCACACACACGCTTACGCGGCTTAAGCTAGTCAGTCATATGAGTAGCTGGCTACATACAAGCTGTACCGAATAAATATGAGTCATCAGTCGAAACCTGTGATACACGCAATTAATGATCTAATGAGAAATAGTATTTTTCAATATGTGCACAGTCACGGGAATGCTGCTGACAAAAATAAGTACTTGATGAGACTGACTTTAAACGAGGAGAAAGTAGCTGATGTCGTGACGTTTCTAGGCAAGGCATTCCAAAGACTAGAGCCAGAGACCGTCAAACTCGTTTTATAGAGATCAATTCTAGGTCGCGGCACAATAAGGGATTTTCTTGATCTGGAGTATGTTGATGACTGGACGGTAAATAGCGATGTGATATATCGGGGTAGCTTATCGTTTAATGCCTTGAACATAACCATTCCCTTATTGTAAATTAGATGATCTTTCAGGGGCAGAATTTTTAAGGCTGCCAATTTTTGGTCAGTAGTTAAGCTGGGATCAGGGAGTATTAGTTTGGCAGCTCTCCGATGTAGAGAGTTCAATCTTTTCAAATTGACATCGCTCGAACCATCCCACACAGTAGAAGCATAGTCTATAATATGCGATCTAAAATGAGCATTGAAGTACATTTGACGTGTCTCCATATCAGTAATGTGTTTAAGTTTTGCTAAGATGTACAGATTTCTGGAGACAATTTTACAAACGTTACTGATGTGTAGCTGTCACCTAAGCTGGTTGTCCACCGTGACTCATAGCAGGCGATGGTTAGTAACTTGGCTGATGGTTTTGCCTTGGAGGGACAGACTGAGTGAGAGAGAGCCACGCTGGTGTTTTTGGCGGGTGCTAATTACCATGCTCTCCGTTTTTACCGGGTTTAAAATCATAATATTATGACTGCACCATTCATCAATATCTTGCAGAGAGAGAGAGAGAGAGAGAGAGAGAGAGAGAGAGAGAGAGAGAGAGAGAGAGAGAGAGAGAGAGACAGAGAGAGAGAGACAGAGAGAGAGAGAGAGAGAATTATGTCATATGTCTGCGTGGTGACGGAGTTGCTTCTTTTACGTCACCAGCACTGTCTGACTTTCTCTAGAAGTCGAGGTTTTTTACTGTTTTATTTCTTTTTTTAATTAATTTTTACTAAAGAAGTTGAAAGGATATAAAGCTGGCTAACGAACTCATCCAATGTCTTTCTGCAAGCTAACTATATGCAAAAGAGTTCAAGTAAATATGACAAAAATTACGGACTGTAATCTGGGTCAACTGACTTCTTATAAACGGTTGTTTATGTCTTCAATGACTGAGACATTCAATTACAATATGATCGGAGGCTGTCTTAGCCACCCACTTAAGAAAGTATTTCGCCAAGTTTCAAGCTTGTGTAGTGTACAGAAGTATCAGAGATTTTCTTGTTTACATACATACGCGCACACATACATACATACGCACATATGGCGCTTCGCGCCAAACGTACGTTCAGCCTCCAGGTTAGCGTAACGAGACACAACGGCTTAATGTTTATCTTGTTACTTTAATTGTTATAGGTTTTAGCCTGCCCGACCTTGACATCATGGACATGCTATTAAACTCATTCGCTCCACCGCGACCCGTCCTAAATAGAAGGGACTTAAAAAGAGGCTAGCATGGCCGAGTTTTCCCGCATCCAGGACCAAGTAAAAGCCGTAAATTCACAGGTCCGACCCTGACCTTTGCAAATGCAAAATGGCTGCACTGATGAGATGATAAAAGGAAAGGGTACGATTTTCTATTTTTTCCTGCACCTGCACAAAAGTAACAAAGCAAACTAAACTCCTGTTCAAAGCCGGCCTCATAATTATCACACGGAAGAATCGTTACCGTCCAGGTACATTTTATACGTCGTTTCTCTTCGTCTTCGATCTTTTTCGCCGCATCATTACAGGGACGTAGCGGGCATGAGAAAAGTAGTCCGGCGGTTACCAGAGAAAGTCGGAAAGTTTACCAGAAGCTGTTTTAAAGAAACAACATTCACATCCAAAGACAGACTTACCTATGATATGCTGGCTTGGAATCAAGAATTTGAAATGTCACAATTGTTGAAATCCTTCAGGTGGTCATGGGAAAACCAATCAATTAGTAAACAAACTCGCCTTTCTGTAGTTAAAAGATCACAACATGTCAGAGTTGAAGATCGTTTGTTGTTGATGAGACTTGCGAAACAAAAGATATAATCCATGAAGAAATGTTCTTCACAAAAGCTTTGCATCTCCTGAGTCAACATTAACAGCAGACGTTTGTTTTGCACGGGATTTTTTTTTAACACATTGGTTTTTGACACGTCCAGCTCAGAAAATGTCCCAAAAACTGTTTGCCTGCGTGCTGCAGAAGCCACAAAGTTGTTGGCAACACGAATCAAGTTGAGCGAGTCAGTTTTAGACTTGTGGACGTGAAGTACCATTAAATGGTTCTGTCGAACCTCGTGCATGCGTGATCCTTTTTATAGTAAAAAGGGTGTCTGTACATCGCACACCACTATGTGATGATGAAACGTTTTTATTCAGGATAAAGTTTTAGACATGCGGCTGCCTCTCTTACAAACTGTCCTGCTACACTACACACATACATATATATCGAGCAACACAATAAAATATTAAAGAAAAAAACAAACAAACATAGTATCAAGAATATTTAAATGTACGAAAAGCATAAAAGACGAAAAAAAAAAAAAAAACACCCACCAAACAAACATAATAACATCGACAAAAGCTGAGGTCATCTTATAATTAGAAAAACTACCAAGTGAGCAGGAAAAGCACTGTCAAGGGAGAGAAGTGTGCATGATAGACCAATGATCATAGATCTACTTTGGTCCTAGCACACACAAAAAAGATAGGAAAGAGGGGGCGCTAAGTAAGAGACTGAAAGCAATGCATATGGAAGCCCCCCCCCCCCCCCCGAAGGGGGGGGGGGGCGTATCACATATCCCACTGTTCCAGCCCCTAGGTGCATGGAAATTTAAATCTAGGTCCCCCAAGTGGGGAGGCTTCCATATGCATTGCTTTCAGTCTCTTACTTAGCGCCCCCTCTTTCCTATCTTTTTTTTTGTGTGCTAGGACCAAAGTAGATCTATGATCATTGGTCTATCATGCACACTTCTCTCCCTTGACAGTGCTTTTCCTACTCACTTGGTAGTTTTTCTAAATTACAAGCACTGGCAGTCAACCCTTTCGGTCTAGTTTTTTTACTACAATTTCGACTGCGACCCCTTCCCCCTTTTTAGTAGGTTCTCTCTTAGGGTGCATGGAAATTTAGCTCTAGGTGGAGGCATGGAATGTATGCCCCTGCAGAAACCACAGTAAAATGTGGTCTTCTTTGCAGGTAAGCAGAAGTTCCTTCTCTTCCTCCAGTATTGCCGATGGTGTGCTGAAGAGGTCGCCAAGACCGAAACAGCTGTCCACACCGGCTCAATATCTGGACCCCCACTTGGGGGACCTAGATTTAAATTTCCATGCACCTAGGGGCTGGAACAGTGGGATATGTGATACGCCCCCCTTCGGCCGGGGGGGCTTCCATATGCATTGCTTTCAGTCTCTTACTTAGCGCCCCCTCTTTCCTATCTTTTTTTGTGTGTGCTAGGACCAAAGTAGATCTATGATCATTGGTCTATCATATGCACACTTCTGTCCCTTGACAGTGCTTTTCCTACTCACTTGGTAGTTTTTCTAAATTACAAGCACTGGCAGTCAACCCTTTCGGTCTAGGTTTTTTTATCTTATAATTAGAACATGTCTCTGAGAGTACTGCATTAAAAGAGGAAAATTAAATCGTGGTATTAGTTTAGAAGTAAAAAGCGATAAAGGCGATCCTTAAATATACTAAATTTCGAAATAGACTTAAGATACTGGGGTAAATTATTCCATGCCTTTGCACCTGAAAAGGCCAGGCTAGTTTTATATATATCTTACCTTGTTCTTGGTAGGTGCAGCGACCTGTTTCTCGTGTTTTGTCTATGATTATCTGAAAACAAAGTTCGCAAATGGAGTGGGGTTCTCTCGTATAAAATCTTGTACATTAATACACACCGATTAATTTCGAATTGTTTGTTTAATGCCAGCAATTTAGGAGATTTGATTTAATTTTTTTTGTCTGTGGGAGCGGGTCCAGGAAGTGTGAGTTTAACACCTCGACGATACAGCTAATTTACTTTTTTCATATGAACTTCGCTGCAACGGTCCCAGACAGTGTTTTGATATGCGCGTTTTAGAAAAGTTTGCAAACGTCAGGATTAACTATATGGCTGATCTTAGACAAAAGGAACAAGTTTTTGGACAGAGTTTTGCATTCGTTATCAACATGAGATTTCCAGTTTAACTGGTTGTCTACTGTTACGCCCAGCAAGCGATGCTTAGTTACTTGTTCTATAGGGTGGCCATCTAAGGTAAGTGTTAAAGTTGGTAGTCTGCGCTGATGTTTCTGGCGTGTTGTAACCAACATGCTCTTTGTCTTTGGAATGCTAATTATCATGTAATAAGTAATGCACCAGTCAGGTACTTCGTCCAGACTTTGCTGGAGTGCTCCTTGTTAGATGTGTGTGCGGTTGTGTCGTCAGTGAACAAATCAAGTTAGCCTCTGGGTGAGATATGCACAGGGCCAGATCATTAATAAATACTAGAAACAATAAAGGCCTAGAATAGATCCCTGTTAAACACCACAAGTCACTACACCGTTTGATGAAAATTTGCCATTTAGGAGTACTTTCTGTGTTCTGTTTTGAGATATGAAGACAAGAGGGAAACAGTATTCGAGTTAATGTGATAAAGTGGTAGTTTTTTTTCAGGAGGATGAAATGATTGACAAGATCGAATGCCTTTTAAGGTCACGAAAGATTGCGCCTGATACTTTATTGTCATTAATGGCAGAGAGCCATTTATCAATAATGTGATTTTGAGTAGTCTGGCATGAACGTAAAGGTCGAAACCCGGATTGTGCATTACCAAACAGATGATTTTATTCAGGGAAATTTAGGAGATGTATATGTATATGTCTTTCAAGTGGTTTCGAAATTGATGATAAAATAGATATAGGTCTGTACTCATTTAAATTGATTAAGTCTTTGCTTTTGGGAAGAGGAATTACCTTAGCTCTTTTTAATTCGTTAGGAAATACATTATGCTTAATGGCTAGATTGTAGATGAATGTCAGTGACACAATGATGAATGGCAGAGATAATTTAAAAAACTGAGTACTGATGCCGTCTGGACCGCAAGATGATTTGTTTTTTAAACTAGAAATAGATTTACCAACATCCAGAACACTCATAAGAGGCACAAAAAATATGTCACCCGCGATGGCTTGATGTGACCAACCGTATACCCTTATGACAATTCACAAATTAGTCACGTTTTGTGTTAGCTGTCAGGTGTATTTCGGGCATGTTTAAGCCTTTATTGGCTAAGTGCTGCCTTCATCAGCATGTTGACCCTTTTGTTTTTGTTAAGTAAACCTTTGTTAGGTTTTTATGGTAGTTTGTTTTATGGTTCATTTTGTATTGTTCAAGAGGCTCACACTATTACTTGGAAAGGCTAGTGGAGAGTGGTGGTGTGTTCTTTTCATGTCGTGTCCTTAGTTTTGATTGTTGGTGGGGCAATTCTATGGTTGTCTGTGGTGTTTCGGGGTTCCGTATAAGTGGCGCAGCGCCCGTTGATCATGTCGTAGGCGTACAAAGCTTTGCTGTATCTGCCCTGTTTAAAGTATATGAAGAGTTATTATAGTTGTTTCGTTGCTCCCTTGTCTCTGCAAAGACCCATGAAGTCAACCCATTCAAAGAATATCGTAGGGTTCAGTCAGGAGAAGATGAATGCGGCTAGTAGGATTCAGTCTTTGAAAGTGTGGGAGGTTTTTCGTCCACATGTATTTTCTATTATTTTGTCTGGCGGTTTTTCTGTTTCTGGTTCATTCCGTTTTCTTTCCCCCGTTGTTTGGGGGGGGGGGGGCTTTGTACTGGTTGCGGTGTGGCTCGTAGGAATACGATATTTCCACTGCCAGTTGGTTTCTTATTAGGAGGTCGTTCTAGTCAGCGTGCAGATTTTAATTTGATTGAGCCTCATGTCCTTCTTTCTGCTTTTACCACTGCTAAATTGGTGGAGCTAGTAATGCAGAAGTCTGTTGTGTTGATGCACTTCGGTCAGTAGCTTTCGTACTTGGGCCGGCGATTTTGACACTTTTCTGTTTACCGGTGCACTGAGCTAGTGGCGCAAACAAATGTTGCCATTTTTGGTAAACATGAATACACTTGCGAAGTTTTGACACCACGACAGGTTTGTTCTCTCTCTCTCTCTCTCTCTTTTTTTTTTTTTTTTTTTGTCCAAAAAGTACTCCGGCGGTCGCCGGAGCGCCGGAGTGGCCCGCTACGTCCCTATCATAGTGTGTTGCCATGTTGCTTACTAGCAGTCTGCATCACCCTGCATCTAATGACAATGGCGTAGTGTCAGTCGGGATTTCTGCACAACCTTCCCATGTTGCTGGGCCCGATTTTTGTTTGTTAAAGCCGTCTGCGTACTTGTTTTGTTGTTTTTTTGTTGTTGTTTTTTTTTGGTTTTTTTTTTTTTTTTTTTTTTTTTTTTTTTTTTTGCGTCACTGACTACGGAACCTTCAAGCTAGGGCGATCGTACATTACGCGTGGACTTAAAGTTACAACGTATTACCGCTACACTGATGTGAGGCCGACATGATGCATACTGATAGTAATAGACTTAAGCACATGCGTGATAACAGCTTTTCCCTCAAAGCCGGGCAGCAATTTGTTACTACATTTCGTTATTGGGGTTTAACGCCGAGCAGTCGGCTAAAGCCATCTCACGGCGGTTCAAAAACAGCAAAAGAGACGTGTAAGAAAATTCGTTACTTACTGATCTTGTCGGCGTGACGAAAACAAGTCATCTGGCGTTGGGGGTATTCTATGTTAATCAGGTTCTGCCCTTGAACAACTGCGATCGATTCATGTCCCACTCAGTGTCACGGTAGTTGTTTTAATTAGTTATTTGGGTTTAACGCCGACCAGGCAACTAAGGCCATCTCACGGCGGGTGGTTGTTTTAACTCATTCAGCCCGAGGGCCGTATTCCCCACATTTTAGAGGAGTCATCTAATGACTATGCACGAGTTGCAGGAGATGGATCGACCATGATAATTCAAGGGCAGTGCCAGATGAGCTTGGCGCCGACAGGCGCCAAGCTCATCTGGCACTGCCCTTGAATTATCATGGTCGATCCATCTCCTACTGTAGTGCGTCAGGGCTGAATGGGTTAAGGGATTACAGAAACAGTGTATGACAGACTGACCTGAAGCGCACGGAAATCTGATCCAACGGCGGCGGCAAGTGCTGTATTCACTTTGCGTATGTAATGTAAGCAACTGGTGGGGCGTTGCTGGCTATTAGGAGCACAAGGACACAAGGGCCTGACGGACGAGTGGTGCTTTGACTAAATGCAAATCCGCTGCGCCACCGGGTGTGCGCCACCGCGTCCGCTAGCTCAATTCAGTATTCTGACTGAAGCTATTTACGCAGCGAGTTTGCATTATTCAAAGCACCACTCGTCAGGCCCCAATAACTAGGAGCTTTCGGTTTGGATTTCTTAGAAAGTAAAAGTAAAACGAAACAAAGTTGTCGAAGGTAAAGGAGAAACTTGGAACCTATCGGCTATCTGCCAAAGCTTGTAACTTTGCAATTTTTCTGAACGATTTGTCATCAAACAATAATAGCGGTGTTGGGGGTTTGTTTGTTTGCGTTTTGTTTTTTGTTTGAAAAAAAAAAAGGGGGGGGGGGAGGGGGGTGCTTTCAAAAGGATTGAAGAAAATGAGAACTGGAACAATTGTCGGCGTTTCAAATGCGTCATCAGATTGTACATTGCTTAACGTCCCGACAGCAACAAGGCTTTCTCAGGACGTGCCTGCACTGCTTGTGAAAAAAAAACTAAACAGAAAATTGAATGTATGTCGCCAGCCGGTCAAATACATTAAATAAACCTACAACATGGGGCATAAATAAAGCTAAGACCATTTAGCAACACACATCCAATATCAAGAGCTACAGGCAGTGCAGACAGTAGGGAGAGTTTTAAAAAGGCAAATACAGGTGAATGGACAAAGGGTAGACAGAAACACATGCCCCAGAATAGAGAGAAAAACCCACCCTGTGGGGCTGACCAGGGTGACCCTGGGAACTAAAAAATACCTAACCCCACCCAAGTCCCCCAGGGCAGACCCGGGTGGGGGTGCGTCATCAGAACAAGTATATATGCATAGCTGGTACAATAAGTATAGCCTCATAGAGTATATTTTCATCGAATCGTCCATCAGACATTAACCCTTTGGGTGTAGAAGGAGATGGATCAGAATGATGCTTGAAAATAGGAACAACTTTGGCCTTGCGGTCCGTGGCGCAGCGGTAAAGCGTCTGCCACCAATGCTAGAGGTGTGAGGTTAGATACCCGGTTCCTGCGTCGGACGTTTTTCCTCTAGTAGTAGTCTAAAAGCTAGCCGGGGAACATTGCTTAAGCATCTCAGGACATACTAAGGTACACTTTAAAACCCATCTTATTGAGTACTGGGGGGGGGGGGAGGGGGGGGGCGTGCACGGTAGCCAGGACTGGCTTATGGACTATACGTGTCACCGTTAATTCGGGCGGACCGTCGGGGTTTTTTTTCTCCGGGTACTCCGGCTCCCGCCCCCACTACTTTGGTATCAATTACAGCTCACTTAATCATATTTTCAAACATAAACGATTTTAATTTCCTAAACCTCAGTAGCTCGCTTGAGCTTGCCCTAGATGTTCTGTGTTTATGTGCAGTGTGTGAGTGAATGCGTGTGATTCACGTGAGCGTGCTTGTTGGGTTCAGTTCGCGGCGGCGCTTTGAGCCGATTTTCAATCGGGATAAAGCGCCTATTTAATGCGCTGATTTATTTATTTATTTATTTATTATTAAGATCACTCAAGACGTTGAAGAGGTACATGGCCGCCTATCGAACTCATCCAATGCCAATGCGTACGTGTGTGTATGTGTGCTTGTGTGTATACAGATTTGTCGTTATCAGCGTGTTTACCATCAATTATTTGCTTCTTAGAACGACACAGTGATACGCCCTGATTCAGTACCGTATAAGCAAATTGCAAACTCACTGCTGAATGCTAAACACGATATCAACGCAAAAAGCAGTGATCATAAACTGGATGTCTCAAGTTGAGGCCGGTTTTAAAAATATAAATAAAACCATATTAAAGCTGTCCATTATCGTCCAGTCTGTACAGTATTTCATAATTTAGTTCATACTGCCAAATTGTGATTTGACGAAATATTCCCCCCCCCCCCCCCCCCCCCCCCCCACTAATACGATATACAAATCCCAGCAACATGCCCGTTGGTTTTCTCTGTGTTTGATAGATCACAAATTCTGCCAGATAAGAAAATATTTCTAAAATGTGTGCCCGTCATTGTAATATAACTAAATGATTAAGTGATCTGACAAACTGACATGCAGATAAATTGCCGGTTGGTGCAGACAGGCAACGCTGTGTGTCTGCCGGCGGTGGGTGTCCGCTTTGTCACAGTTGTAAATGCGTGAATGAGCTTGCAAAGGATATACGCCGCGATAAGAGTAAATTTACAATTATGCGCATTCGTTTTAATTCTTGCACACTGTACGCTGGCATAGGAACACACGAAATGATTTATTTCATCTGGAGGAGTGTTAGAGATATAAAAAGAACAACTGGAACGTAACTACGTTTCTGAGCAAGAATGAGGGTGTTTTTTTTTTTTTCTTCTCTACCTTTGTTACTTTCACTTTCAGTTTCAAGAACTGACAGTGTCTGATAAAAAATAAAAAAAGTGTTAACTCTTTTAGCCCCGGATCTCTACAGCAGGAGATGGCTTGACCCCAGGCGCCAAGCTAATCTGGCACTGCCCTTGAATTATCATGGCCAAGCCATCTCCTGCAACCGGTACATAATCAATAGGCAATACCTCCCAAATTTGAGAAATGGGAGCTTGGGACTATAAGGGTTAATGACGAACCGGCTTCAGTGCGACCTCAGGCTACAAGTAACTAACTTACTCGAGACGTGTCGCCTACCTGTACGCGGCACACCTTTATGCGACACGCCCTTACCGGCATTGGCATTGACCTTCATAGCTAAAATAATGACACCATCAGTCTGATGGACAGCTTGAGCCGATCTCAGCCAGCAAGAGGCATAGATTCTCATGAGCCCCTGCGGCCGCCGCAGGGGCCCATGAGAATCTATGCCACTTGGAGGTGTAATGGGCATCGGCTAACGAGTGAGTTTGCAATTCAGTTCCTTATACGGTACTGTATCAGGGCGTACCACTGTGTCGTTCTAAGAAGCAAAAATTCATGGTAAACACGCTGATAACGATAAGTCTTTAAACGCACACGCACACACACACGCACACACACGCACGCACACACGCACGCACGCACACACGCACGCACGCACACAGGCGCACATAAGCCTCACAGTGGGTTACCTACCATTTCATGTGAAAATGGGTTCCCATATTTCTATTTGTTCTAGGGCTCTGGAATTGATGCGAATGTTTAGAACTCACCTTATAACTAAGCTCTATAACTTAAAATAAAATAGACATTTTCTAGAAACAGAGGCACTAGATGCCGAAAAACGGGTTTCTGCCAATAAAGTGGGTGGGTGTCTCTCTCACACAAAACTGACTGGCATTACAGTCAAAATGGGTGTCTTCACAACAGTAGGCGTCTGTAATAAGGTCAAGTTCATGGAATACTTCTTTTCACATTAATTTTTTTTCCCAGCTTAATGTGTATGTGTGCTTTAACATTCTTTACATTGTATGGTGCAAAATTCAATAAACACTGGCCCGAAATCTTTCGATTATGATTTTTACAGAGGAAATCTTTTAAACATTGCTGCGTTTTGTCCTTCTGAAGCAAAACAGTTTATCATGGCATTGATGTGAGAATCAACATAATGTATTCTGGAAATTAAAGGACTTTTTTTTGTGTGTTTTTGGGTACTCTGGAGTTTCAGACAAACAGCAACAGAGCATTTTGAATATTAACCCTTATCATTCGGAATACCCCAGTGTGTGCAACTAGTGTGAATGAAATAGTCCAAGGGTTAGTGCCAGAATAGCTTGGTGCCTCTAGGCGCCAAGCTATTGTGGCACCACCCTTGAACTAAAGCCATTGGTCTATATCCTCATCTGTAAGTACTGTAATGTAGCTTGCAAAGAATTATGGCAGTGAACAAATTTGAAGCTATTAGCCTCAGTATGACTATGATGCGGGTCAAAAAGTGTGGAAAAATATGAAAGATAGAAAAAGACCCAGACGAAGAAACGAACACTTAACTTATTCTACCCCAGCAAAATTTAAGATCCACCACGATAGTTCAAGGGTGATGCCAGAATAGCTTGGCGCCTATGGGCGCCAAGCTATTCTGGCATCGCCCTTGAACTATCGTGGTGGATCTGTGTCCTGCACTGCAACGCAGTCTTCTGAAGACGACTTCAACATTTGGGCTTAACTTATTCTACCCCAGACACACCACAGCAAAATAAAGATCCACCATGATAGTTCAAGGGTGATGCCAGAATAGCTTGGCGCCTATGGGCGCCAAGCTATTCTGGCATCACCCTTGAACTATCATGGTGGATCCGTGTCCTGCACTGCAACGCAGTCTTCTGAAGACGACTTCAACATTTGGGCTTAACTTATTCTACCCCAGACACACCACAGCAAAATAAAGATCCACCATGATAGTTCAAGGGTGATGCCAGAATAGCTTGGCGCCTATGGGCGCCAAGCTATTCTGGCATCACCCTTGAACTATCATGGTGGATCCGTGTCCTGCACTGCAACGCAGTCTTCTGAAGACGACTTCAACATTTGGGCTTAACTTATTCTACCCCAGACACACCACAGCAAAATAAAGATCCACCATGATAGTTCAAGGGTGATGCCAGAATAGCTTGGCGCCTATGGGCGCCAAGCTATTCTGGCATCACCCTTGAACTATCATGGTGGATCCGTGTCCTGCACTGCAACGCAGTCTTCTGAAGACGACTTCAACATTTGGGCTTAACTTATTCTACCCCAGACACACCACAGCAAAATAAAGATCCACCATGATAGTTCAAGGGTGATGCCAGAATAGCTTGGCGCCTATGGGCGCCAAGCTATTCTGGCATCACCCTTGAACTATCATGGTGGATCCGTGTCCTGCACTGCAACGCAGTCTTCTGAAGACGACTTCAACATTTGGGGATTCCGGTCTTGGGGTAGAATGAGTTAAAATGACAGAACAGAACACTGACATTAATTAATTAACTGACAACATAAGAAATCACTTGAAACTTCAGCCTTTATTTAACGTCTTTCGTCTCCAACAAACAACCAACCATTCTTTCATTTGCAGAGTTTTTAAAATGGTATGCAGTACAACCAACCATTCTTTCATTTGCAGAGTTTTTAAAATGGCATGCAGTATATTACAAAATGATCCCCCCCCCCCCCCCCCCCCCCCCGCCATAACACTCTTGTAATCAATCTTTATATTGTCAATGGTTTTCTTATCTTATTATTGTCTTTTGTCCCCAGCCGGCTGTTTCGTTTTGCAAATCCAAAGGTTATACAGTATACAAAATGTGACCCTTTCTCACGAAACCAGTCTTAACTCGCAGCGAGCCAATCAGCACTACACGCAATAATATGTGGTGGGGGTCAATCTGGGGCATTTTCACTTTTTTGGAGAAATGTATTCTACATACACCAAAGTATCGTATGGTTAAAATCTTTATCATGAAAAATGCCATTAAACAGGTAAAAAAAAATGATTTTAAAAGTCTGCCTTTGGCCCCAATTATGCTGCACACAGAAACTTCACAGGCTGTTTTCTCAAAATGGCCACCGGAGGCTTTAACAACTTTAAACACTAACAGCTTTTACAATTTTTGCACTACAGCCTACAGTCATATATCACAGTAATCAGCAAACACTGTAGTTTTCATAAATGTATATATGTCAAAACATCCAAAATGCGAGTTCTTAAGACTGATTTTGTGAGAGAGGGTCACAAATGATCCAGGCGTCCATCAGATAAAAAAAAAAAAAAAAAAAAGCAGGCTATACATGCTGAAACCACCCCAATAATAACACTCATGTAATAAATCTGTATGAAATCGAAAATGCCGCGAGTGGCGGGGAACCTCAATTCATTTCTTTTGTAACTTTTTCAGTCTGTTGCAGACGTAATCCTTAATGTTTGTCCAGCGCCTATGTCTAAGTGCAGGCTCCTCTGCCATTGCGTACTGTATCTCGGCCTTTCCAGGAAGTTTGTTCATGACGAGGTGTGTCTTGAAACGAGTTTGAACAGCTTTCTCTTCAGCTTCCCCCCATGGTTTCCTTGTAAATCTAGCTTTCTTTCGAACAGGAGCTGACGCAGTACTGTCATCATCAAAATTATCTAGATTGTCATCAGGCTCTGGACGTCTTTTAATAATAATAATAATAATAAGCGCATTAAATAGGCGCTTTATCCCAATTGAAAATCGGCTCAAAGCGCCGCCGCGAACTGAACCCAACAAGCACGCTCACGTGAATCACGCGCATTCACTCATACACTGAATGTAAACACAGAACTTTCACGTGGTGCTAAGGGCAAGCTCAAGCGAGCTACTGTAGTTTTTGGAAATTCAAAATCGTCCGTCATGCTCATCGATTCCTGTGTTGCTGACTTGCTACTTGCTTCATTCACAGGTGCTGTTCCCCCCGAGACCTCTCTGCCAGTTTCTGATGTGTCTTCATTGTCAAAGTCAATCTCTTCATCATCGCCCAGCTCAGCTCTAATGCAACTCTCAAAATCTGTCATCCCATTGTTAACCGACAGAAGAATCTTTGCCACTTTTGCCTTTTGAAGGACGTCTTGAGGTTGGCGGTAGATATGGCGATGTATCCGAATATCATGGCCAAGGAAATATGCCAGCTTATCATGGTCTAACTCCGAGATGTATGCAAACCAAGGGGAATCACAGCGCTGGACAGACAACAGTTAGATCCCCTGCCCCCGCCTATCAGGCACCCAATCGCCAGCCCACAGAGAAATACGCAGGTATAGAATAAGACGATCATTTCCATCCTCAAACGAATGGATCAGGTCTCTTATATAACCCATGTCTTTCTCCGGAACTTAGGAAGTAGGCAGGAGAAACATACATACACAAACATGAAGGTGCGCTACTATATGTGGTCGGGTAAATACCCTGATTTCCCACAGTAGATGCACAGAACATTACACAACAATGTAACGATACAAATTTGCCTCGAGTTATAGATACTCACAAACCAGCCTCACCTATCAGAGAGCCACCTGTCGTCTGAACCCTGCCCAAGCTATTTGGATGCCTGTGACTGTTTGATCTGTGAACACTTTTTCAAAGCATGGCCTATGCGCATTGCGAGATTGCCTTTTTTGAACTGATGTGTGTCCTCATCAAAATCTGCTAGCTCTTTTACAGCCAGGACAACATGATCAAAGCTAGCTGAATTGATCACAGCATTTAAACTTGCGATTTTCATTTCTGACCTCACTCTGATAATCTTTAATAGTCTCCCTAACTCCCGCATCCTGAAGCTGATTTGTCCAGCCGTGTGTTCTTCAATGTCCCTGCGGTCAAATAATCTCTTTCCATACTCAAGAAGCAAGGGGTCAGTTCTGATGAGACGGCTTATCTCATCATCTCTCAGGCTGGCCAAGACCTTGTGATAGAATGAAAATTCAACGTCTAAGGGTATTGGAAGCATTAGGCTACCACGGCGCGCCGCGTCTCCTCGCCGAGTGATCTGAAACCCTCCTGGCTTCTGACAGCAACGTTTTGAGTGTACAGAGATCAGCTTTTTTTGATAGAGCCCTTTGCAATGGCTACAGGCGAGAAGGTCGTCTACCTTACTAGTTTTGGTGCGATACTTAGGAATCAAACATCCGGATTTGTTTTCAAGAACAGCAACGTTATGCATGTAATCACCCTCATCTTGTAGTCTGATCCATGCTCGACGTCTCTGCTTGGTCCCTTTTTTCATCGACAAAATTTTAGCAACGTCTGCCTCATCTGCATGGACATCTTGTAAGTGCGTGCTCATTTTCAAGACAAGCTTGCCACACAATTTGCATTACTTTCCTTTCCCTCTCTGCGACACGTGCACACCTGTTTCTTCTGTAAGTGCTCTTTCCCCACTCTTTCCAGCATCATGTTCCCCCTGCCTATCCACATTCTCATTGCTACCCCCTAACGCACACTGCACTTTGCTGGTACTAGCGTCACCAACACTTGGCCACTCCGAACCTGCCACTTTGATGAAATCTAACATAGTCGATACAATACTGTCTATGTCAGAGATCCCAGCAATTGATGCCGACACACCCTCTGGAATCCGGTGAGCTCGAGCCAGGAAGAAACTCCTCGTCATCACTGCCCTCGTATTGCGATGCGCTGGCACTACTCTCAGTCTCGGGTCCATCCCAGGCGCCATTTGCCAAATGGAGAAAGAAAGAAAGAAAAATTAAAACCAAAGCTGCATTAGAAACAGAAACAGCCCAATTTTGGTTTAAGGGGCCTTGCACAAGAATAAAAAGAGTAATCCCGTGTATGACCGATTTACATATGTGACCTCGGTGACGAGGGCTGGCTTCTGCAGCAGTCAAAATCCACGTTTTCTGAAAATGCAAGCAGTTTTCACACATTTGTCAACCCTGCGTGACCCTTTGAGAGAGGTCACTCAAATTGGCATGTTTAAAAAGGTCTTGCCACAAAGTATCCTTGGGCCAAGCTTGAAGAATGTGGCTTGAATAGTCTCCGAGAAAATGCCACCGTTAACTCATTCTACCCCCAGACACACCACAGCAGGATAACAGGGGTGGGATTCTAGTAAGAAAGAAAACGCGGAAAATCAAACGACGGGGTGGGGGGGGGGGGGTGGTTCATGTCCTTCATTTTCAGCGGCCGAAAAATCAAACGACAGGGGGGGGGGGGGGGAGGATAGGCGCGTGTCCACCGTTCGCCAAAGTATCCAAAAACCGACAGGGGGAGCGAGACCAAACGCACCCGAAAATGGACTTTGTTATGACACTCCTGATCTGCAGTATAAAAATGGAATGTGCGTACCAGTTTATGTTCAGATGCACACTAAACGGCACTCTGTCTTGGACAATATCCTTTTTCACCGCCATTTTCCACTGCGACCTAAAGCTACCGGAAAAGTCGGGCGATAGTGAACCAAACTACATACAAATCCAACCCATTTGAGATTTTTTTTTGCCATTTAAGAAGATTTTTTTTTTTCGTCTTTTTCGTTGTTATTAGACGCGGAAAATAAATATGCTTCAGCGGAATTGTGAAAGAATTTCCGCGGAAATCCGCGGAAACGCGGAAGAATCCCACCCCTGGGATAAGGATCGACCATGATAGTTCAAAGGTGATGCCAGAACAGCTTGGTGCCCGTATTCTGGCATCACCCTTGAACTATCATGGTCGATCTGTGTCCTGCGCTGCAATGCGGTATTGAGAGGACAGGGGCAAAATTTAAGGATTTTGGTGTTGGGGTAGAATGAGTTAAAGTTTACCATGGACGACGGACGGACGACCAGTGGCCCAGAACATAAACTCACTTTTGCTTCGCACGCACGCCAGCCAATAAAATGAAGATGATCATAGAATCACTTTACTTACCAGTTTGTAATTGGGAGCATTCCGCTGCCGTCCATGCACCCTCCTACCAGACGCACCCTCTGTGGCAGAGGCTGGGGGGCCATGATTCTGCAGCATAGATCCCGACGGGTTTGGACATCCTGCTGCCATCCGGCGCTGGGTGTGTGCAGAAAGTCCTGAGCCGGTGTGACCAAAACGGTGTTGCTGAGAACATGTCCAATACAACCATGTAAACCAACTGACATTTTGAATCAGATTGATTGTACATTGCTTAACGTCCCGACAGCCACAAGGCTTTCTCAGGACGTGCCTGCACTGCTTGTGAAAAAAAAACCCACCTAAACAGAACATTGCCATGTATGTCGCCTGCCGGTCAAATACGTTAACTCATTCTACCCCAACACCAAAATCCTTAAATTTTGCCCCTGTCCTCTCAAGACTGCATTGCAGTGCAGGGCACAGATCGACCATGATAGTTCAAGGGAGATGCCAGAATAGCTTGGCGCCCGTAGGCGCCAAGCTATTCTGGCATCACCCTTGAACTATCATGGTGGATCCTTATCCTGCCGTGGTGTGTCTGGGGTAGAATGAGTTAAATAAACCTAACACATGGGGCCAAGACATAAAGCTAAGACCATTTAGCAACACACATCCAATATCAAGAGCTACAGGCAGTGCAGACAGTAGGGAGAGTTTTAAAAAGGCAAATACAGGTGAATGGACAACGGGTAGACAGAAACACATGCATGCCCCAGAATAGAGAGAAAAACCCACCCTGTGGGGCTGACCAGGGTGACCCTGAGAACTAAAAACTGGCAATACAGTAAAAAGCGACACTTCAGTTACACATTCCTAAAGACCTGTTTGTGGACGTTTGTTCTTCGAATCGCGAGGCAGTTTTGCGAACGAGGATTGAAATCTGGCGCCATTTTTGTTTTAAAAAAAAAAAGTCAACTGATACTGTGCATGCATGTGGCAAGTTAACACATGTCAGAAAAGAAAAAAAAAGAAGAAAAAAAATCGCGTGGCAGATTGACCTTGTAATGGGGTTATTGAACGAATTCCTTTCATTGAAGAAGAAAGCTTTTGTTAAAATCGTGGGGTTCTATTATCATTTACTACAAGACTCAACGGTCAGAGCGGCCGAGAGGCCGAAGACACGTTTGAAGCAGACGCCTTATTTTTCTGGGCCAAACGGGTATCGGGGATTGGAGGCATCTCTCAGTTAAATAACTGCACTGAACAAGTACATTTGGGCGTGCTCTTAACTAAGAAATATTGCATAAAGTACCTCTGCAAACGCGAAAGAATGGCCTGTGTGACCGTTGGAGACGAAAGACGTTTAAGCAAGGGAAACAACTCCGTTCATCGGTGTTGGCTTAACCAATCAGCGATCAGCAAATTGATCTGAAAACACTCCGGCCGCTTCCGTGTCCACACACAGGCCCAGGGCATCCCTGAAACACAACCATGAAGTAAATCTGTTAAAATGGGGACATCGTATTTTGATATTTTTTCTGACTTTTGAATGAAAGATAATACAGAAACAACCCTCAGAAAAAATGGGTGTCTGATTTAGTCACCCAGAATTTCAGAGACACCCAGTTTGCATAAGGATGGTAAAGAAAGTAACCCATTTTAGTCATTTGGTGTACGCACACACACACACACACACACACACACACACACACACACACACACACACAATTAATAGCGTTTTCTCCAAAATATTGAGACATTATGCTGCTGGGAGTTGGTTAATAATCTAGGAATTTCTAGACACTCATTGGATAAAAACTTACCAGGCAAAGAAACTCCGCCGCGTGTTTCACTAAACAGCACAGGTTGGTCTGTCTTTATGTTGCCAGTCCACTGACGTTCAATAATGCATGGGTCCTGGCCACCGCTAGGTTATTGAAAATCAATGCCGGTCCACATGATTGTTTCATCAACCGCATTAATAATTAAAGGAGAACCTAACAAACACTAATGCACGGGGGAAATTATAGCCCGCAATTTGATTGTTACCTGGTAGTCGTTGTCGTAACCACGTTGTCGTAGTATGATGTAATCACACCAAAACGCACGCACGTAAGCGGTTCGTGTAAAGACACTTCTCTCAGCTGCAACTCGTCACACGAAACGGCACAAGGTTGTAGACGACACTGGAGTAACAGTTCCAACAATATTTTATTGCAGCGATGCAATCTCCATACAATGCATCCACAAATGCATCCACTCACTGATACACTGTCTCCTCTACAATGCATCAACACTTTTGACACACTGCGTCTCTCATACAATGTTCACACATACTTTCTAACACGGGTTTTTATACTATTACAGATTTATAGAACAACCCAGCAAAGTCTCCCAACACAACCAATCAGAAAAGAAAAAGTAACCAAAACTCATTAATTTTTTTTTAATCTAGAAGTTACTGCAAATTTCCACTACCCTCTAAGCGCCTTTGATACAATGTTACGAAATGTTGCCGACAACTTTGACGTCATATATGAGGTCACTAGAAAGATCGCGACCCTGCTCGAAACTCCCAGTCTAATGTAGGTCAAACTTTACAACATCGTGGCGAAACTACGCGTCACAACAAAAATTCTTCGTGCAAAAGAAAATGACTCTTAATGAAAAGGTACGTAATTCTTATCTAAAATAACTCAAATGAATATCGGATCTTTCCCATGATTAACACATACATGCTCTCAAAGAATAAAACAACATCAAACGTAACATTAATCGTCGGCGAAAAAAACATTTTCGCAGTCTGCCGTGAGCGAAAAAACAACAACAAACTTTTATGTAACAGCGTCACTGGAGTATGCAAATGGACCTTAACAGGGAGATGAGATATTGAATGGCTGGTGTATTTACCCCTGCCCGCTTCTTCGGTGATTTAAAAATGTACAGTTGAGGGGGGTGATGTTTTAAAATATCCAGGATTTTATACGTCGATGCGGTGGTGATGGGGGGGAGGTGTCTATGCCTCTTTAGATGTAATGGGCATCGGCTAACGAGTGAGTTTGCAATTTCCTTATAGGGTACTGTATCGGTGCATATCACTGTATCGTTCTAAGAAGCAAAATTTGATGGTAAACACGCTGATAAGTGAAAACGACAAATCTTTACACACACACACACACACACACACACACACACACACACACACACACACACACACACACACACACACGCACACACACACGCACGCACACACGCGCGCAGACACACGCACACACACACACACACACACACACACACACACACACACACACACACACACACACACACACACACACACGCACGCACACTGCATTTAAGCTCAACGATTTAAAAATTGTTACGATTGTGGTTGTGTTGTTCTGTGGGAGCATGTGTGTATTAATCGTAGAAAACGATCCGATTTTTTTTTTTTAGCTATCATGATTAAGAATCACGTACCTTTTTAGTAAGATTCGCTATCGTTCTCACAGAGAGCGGAATTGATTGTCTTTTGATACATGGAGTTGAATTCCGAAGAGTCTAGAAACCGCTAGAATAATCTCCGCTGTTTTCTGTGCGCGCCGTGAAGTTAGCAGCCAGTATGTATTAGGTGGAGTCTTGAAACTTCCGGAGAATTCGGGCAAGGTCGTGAACTGTGTAGCTTATGCTTGTATAACGTCATTAGACTCATTACACACCGGGATTTCCCAAAATTGGGGTTGAAATTAGCAGTCGAATTTTGTAGACTATTGTAGTCTATTCTAGAAAGTTCTTTTTCATCAATATTTATGAGTTTTGGTTACATGTTCTGTTCTGATTGGTTGTGTTGTATGAATTTGCTAGATTATTATGGAAAGCTATTATACTATAAAAGATTGTGCTGGGAAGCGCGTTTGTACATTGTCAGTGACGAGTTATGCAGTGTATAGTGATGCACATTGTATGAGGGACGCCTTGTGTCAGAAGTGTTGACATTTTGTGGAGGAGACATTGTATCAGTGTTGGTGCATTTGTGAATGCATTGTGTGGAGATCGCATCGCTGAAATAAAATATTGTTGGAACTGTTACTCCAGTGTGGTCTACATCCTTAAGCCACGTGTGACAGGTTGCAGCTGAGTGAAGTTTCTTTAAAAGAACCCTACGTGCGTGCGTCTGGTGTGATATCATACTACGACTACGACTCAACTCGTAACAAAAGTAAAACAGTCAAGATCCACTTACCCCTCCAACAACCAATCAAGCAAACAAACAAAAGACCCCGAATCATGTAAACAACTATTCGTGCTGAGCATTAATGACATCGATCGCTCCCCCGCCCGGTCGTTGGATTTTTCGGCCAGTCAGATGAAAGGTACTCTCCTTTTTTCTCTTTCCTGCAACCCCCCTTCCCCCTCCCCCCCTCCCCCCCCCCCCCCCCCCCCCCCCCATCCTCCGTTGATTTATTTAGACAGTGGAAAAGAGTTCCACCTCCCGATATTTAGAGTGTCGGGTCTCCCTCCCCCCCCTCCCCCGGGCGCTTTCTGTGTCGAGTAAAATGCCCCAAGCCAAATAGTTGGACTACCCCAGCCCCTTTGCGAGAGCCCCTGACCAACACTACCCTCAGGCTACCTGCCCCTGACGCTTCTCTTCGTAGTGGCTTTATTTTCAATTAAGTGTTCTAGTCCATTCCGAAATGTAGCCTTCTTATTTAAAAAATATGTAACAAATACCTATATATAAAATAAAATAAACTATTTAGCAGTCACTCACACACATACACACACACACACACACACACACACACACACACACACACACACACACACACACACACACACACACTAAGAACCTGATTAAACATGAACGTTAAGCGTGTTCTTAATTAAACGAAATTTAGTTCGCGAACTCTGACGAACTACAGTTCACGATCTCGGACGAACCAGGTTGGTTCTGAATTGGACGATCTAAAGATACGGCGAACCTTGTTCGAAGTAGTTCACGAACCTCGGCAAACCATAGTTCGCTGTAGGAAAAGGTTCGCTCGGCGTGTTGAGCAAACGAGGGCGAACCTTTTCTCTGATTGGTCAAAACCTTTACCCTCTTCTGCGTTGGAGAAACAGTCACCGATACAAACAAATATGGCGGACGGCGATATTTTACTCGTGCGAAGAACAAGACCTATTTTTTTATTATTGATTTGTGGGAGGCGCAACGCTGTTTGTGGGGTCGCTACTGCAAGGAGTACAAAAACAAACATTGTTCAAATCGCGAAGCGGCATAGCGGCAGCCATTTTGATCCACCTTCGCAGACAGTAAGTACGCCGAATAGTCAAGCAGTTCATTTAACTCATTCTACCCCAACACCGAAATCCCCAAATTTTGCTGTTGTCCTATGAAGATTGCACTCTAGTGCAGGACACAGATCGACCATGATAGTTCAAGGGTGATGCCAGAATAGCTTGGCGCCCATAGGCGCCAAGCTATTCTGGCATCACGCTTGAACTATCACGGTCGATCCTTATCTTTCTGTGGTGTGTCTGGGGTAGAATGAGTTAAGAAAGAGAACCATGGCAAACATGGTTTTCTGAAGTTCGCCTAGGTTCGTTCAACCTCAATTAAGAAACAAACCAAAAGATCGCCGATCTTCTCCGATCTAGGTTTGCCGATCAAAAGTTCGTCCAATTAAGAACAGCTCTAAGAAACTTAGTTTGAACAGCAACAGGAAACTCGACAATACAACTCAATGCGCTTGAGTAACGCCGACACAACTACACAACGATGGGCTTAAGTTTCTTTCAGCTGCCGAAATAAGCGGGCCCTGAATGTGCACAATGAAGGAGCCCCAGTAATGTCGATAGGCAACAAATTTCATAGTTTGGCTCCTGAGTAAGACAAACTAGTTTTGAATATATCGAGGCGCGGCCTTGGTATGGATAGATTGTTCCTCGTCGTTTTATAAGGCGTATGAGCAGGGCTAAATAAATAGAGAGAGAGAGAGAGAGAGAGAGAGAGAGAGAGAGACAGACAGACAGACAGACAGACAGAGACAGACAGACAGACAGACAGACAGACAGAGAGAGAGAGAGATAATTACGTCATATTTAGAGTAGTCTGCGTGGTGATGGAGATGCTTGTTTTACGTCATCGGTACTGTCTGATGTTCTCCAGACGCCATTTTTTTTCTGAAAAGAATTAATTTTTGCTGAAGAAGTTGAAAGGGTACAAAGATGGCTAAAGCATGTTCTTAATTAAACGAACTTTTGATCGGCAAACCTAGATCGGAGAAGATCGGTGATTTTTTTGTTTGTTTCTTAATAGAGGTTGAACGAACCTAGGCGAACTTCAGCAAACCAGGTTTGCCATGGTTCTCTTTCTTAACTGAAGTGCTTGATTCAGCGTACTTACTGTCTGCGAAGGTGTTCAAAATGGCTGCCGATATGCCGCTTCGCGATTTGAACGATGTTTGTTTTTGTACTCCTTGCAGTAGCGACCCCACAAACAGCGTTGCGCCTCCTACAAATCAATAAAAATAGGTCTTGTTCTTCACACGAGTAAAATATCGCCGTCCGCCATATTTGTTTGTATCGGTGACTGTCTTCTTATCTCCAAAGCAGAAGAGGGTAAAAGTTTTGACCAATCAGAGAAAAGGTTCGCCTTGGTTTGCTCAACACGTTCAGCGAACCTTTTCCGACATATAGTTTGCCGAGTTTGTGAACTATTTCGAACTTTGTTCGCCGTATCTTTAGATCGTCCAATTAAGAACCAACCTGGTTCGTCCGAGATCGTGAACTGTAGTTCGTCAGAGTTCGCGAACTAAAGTTCGTTTAATTAAGAACATGCTTAACGAACTCATCCAATGTCTTTCTCCAAACTATCTATATCGGGTCATCTGCATGCTCTTCTGAAAGTGCGACATGTTTGTTTGTGTGTGTGTGCCGGTGTGTGTGTGTGTGTGTGTGTGTGTGTGTGTGTGTGTGTGTGTGTGTGTGTGTGTGTGTGTGTGTGCGTGTTAGTGCGTGCATGCGCGCGCTCTCTAAACATCTCCAAGAGACATAGATCCTCTTGCGCTCTCCGGGTGCATGAGGATATATGCCTCTTGGAGATGCACCCTTGACTTTGAGAGAGAGAGAGAGAGAGAGAGAGAGAGAGAGAGAGAGAGAGACTGAACGCTCACATGAACAGAAAGCTGAAGCTGGCGCCATCACCAACCTGCGCCTGTGGTCAGGAAGACCAAACAGCGGAACATATTCTCCAGAGATGCCCCCTACTGGACGATGAAAGAAAAGAAGTGTGGCCATCGCCAACTCCACTGCAGACCAAACTCTACGGCAGTCGAGAAGACCTGGAGAAAACGTCATTCATCACCGGTGCTGGTCTGACCGTATAGCCCACTGCGAACGACAAGAAGAAGAAGAAGAAGAAGAAGAAGAAGAGAGAGAGAGAGAGAGAGAGAGAGAGAGAGAGAGAGAGAGAGAGAGAGAGAGAGAGAGAGAGAGAGAGAGAGAGAGAGACTTACGTCATATTTAGAGTATTATGTCATAGTCTGCGAGGTGACGGAGTTGTCTCTTTTACGTCAGCGCCACTGTCTGACTTTCTCTAGAAGTCAAGTTTTTTTTTTATTTGTTATTTTTTTAATTTTTTTTTTTTACTGTTTCTTTTGTGAAAAGAATTAATTTTTACTTAAGAAATTGAAGGATACACAGTTGGCTAACGAACTCATCCAATGTCTTTATCCAAACTAGCTATGTCCAAAATTTCAATATATAACAAAAAAAAAAAAACAGACTCTAATCTGGGTCAACCGACTTCCTATAAACGGTTGTTTGTGTCTTAAATGAGACATTCAATTATAATATGCTCCGAGGCTCTGTTAGCCATCCAATTAAGAACATATTTCGTCAAGTTTCAAGCTTGTGTATACGGAAATATCGGAGATTCTCTTGTTTACATACATACGCACGTAATACATACATACATACATACATACATACATACATACATACATACAGACAGACAGACAGACAGACATACATGCATACATCATACACACACACACGCACACACACACACACACACACACACGTACACACACACACAGATACATACACACACATACATACGTACATACATACATCAAATACATACATACATACACACACACACACACACACACACACACACACACACACACACACACACACACACAAAGATACATACATACATACGTACATACATTACATACATACGCACATACGGCGCTTCGCGCCAAATGTACGTTCAGCAGCGAGGTTAGCGTAACTAGACATGACGTAATTTTTATCTTGCTACTTCAATTGTGAGAGGTTTAGGCCTGCCCGCCTTTGACATCATGGACATGCTATTAAATTCGCCCCACCGCGACCCGTCCTAAAAAGTCCCTTGTATAAATAGAAGGGACTTAAAAAGGAACAATTTGAAACGGGAGCATAGCATGCAAATGACACCGGCCACGGGCGGGCAAGCCTCTGACTCTGGCAAAGAAGTAACAAGTAAATAACAGTGACAATAAATATCTCCTCTATTTCTGTATGTGAAGGCTTGAAACCCTTAGGAAGTTATCTCAATCTAAAATCGTGAAGAGAACCTCCGAGGACATTTACACTGGAGTGCTTATTGCAGAGAAATGGTCACTTTGGAGAGAGTCGGTTGACCCGCATTAGAGTCCGTTTTTTTAAAAAAAATATTCACTTGAAATGTTACATTTAGATTCCCCTTCGGAATAGGCATTGGAAGAGTTCGATAGGCGGCCATGCACCTCTTCAACGTCTTGAGTTATCTTAATTCATGTTTGAAACAAGATGGGACCCCAGCCCAAAGTTATTCCTCTTTTAAAGCGTATCCTTCTGATCTATCGCCTTCTACCCTAACCCACAAGCTGGCACACAGAAATAAAGACGGACATTCGGCGCTTCCCGACATTCGTAAGCTCTGTGGTCTGGTCATAGCTATTCTGAAGAATAATAGCACGAGCAGCGAAAAGACGTCATTTGAAGCTTCACGTCATGGCATCGTTAGTTCCAAGACGCCGTCTTCATAGTGAAGAAGATTGTCAGGACACGGGTTTTTTCCCCCCTATTTTCGTAGAAGAGTAAATTTAGAGAGGGGTGACAGATTAGCTAGTCACCGGGTAGCGATAGCATAGGTGTCTAGTATTTGGCCTCTACACGGGTGTTTTGCTGCTCTGCGTGCGTACGGAAGAACGGCGTGACGCACGTGATTGCTCGGTCTGCGTGATCGGGTGGTTATTGTTTCACGTGAATTTCAATCACATGATTTACTGAGCGGGATTTTTTTTTCGCTAACCGTACGATAACGAAATTTTTAGTCAGTCACGTTTCCAACAGCGAGAGAGTCTCATTCCAGCGGCGAACAAGAACAGTCGGCTTCAAGCAGTGAACGAGGTAACAAATCTGTCTTCGAGGGGGGATTTCGCGGGCGTGGTTAACCATTTGCGCGGTCCTCAAGTGGCGTGTCGTCCTTCTGTGGCTGTCCCACAATACGGCTCTGGTCGCTCCGGAGTTGGTGTCCTGTAACAAGAAGAAAGCTGCAACGACTGAACCCCTGGCTTGTCTTGTCTGTGTTTGTCTTCGTCCCAGCCGGGGCGTTTCCACGGATAGCGTGTATCCAAATCCAGTTCCAAATCTAGTTCCAAATCCAGTTCCAAATCCGGTTCCAAAACCAGTTCCAAAGACAGAATTAACCAGCTAAGTCCGCCGCTGCGCTGTGCGGAAGGCCTTCGTTGTGAGAGTGGAGGCTGGCTGTGTCTTTCCACTTGTGGATCGACGACGCCGCAACTGGGCGCTGTCGAGAGCATCGCGGCGCGCCCCGTATTGAGTCAGGTCGGGTCGCCCCATTTAGTTATTTCTAACTCGTCTAATGTATCTTGTTTATTTGTAAGCTGGTAGAGGACTTGCATTAATTTCATCTCCTCGTAGCGACAGTGTTGCGAGGAGAGCTTTGTGGCAGTGTCAGTGATATTCTGAAATATTGTATTGTTTTAACTAGCCTTGTGTTACGGAAGACCTTGTCGCGGAAGCAAGAGCGTAGAGCTGAGCTGAGCTCGACGGTTGTGTTTCCGTCGAGAAGGTCTAATGACTTTTGAAGTATTAAGTTTGCTTAACTTTCGGCTGTATTGTATTGAGGATGCTAGTTCCATTATATAGTCGACTTTGTGGTCGAAATACTGTTATTTGATTGGCGTTAGCGCCTGACGCTTGTGCTTCCGTCGGGGCCCGGTGGCTTGTGAATTGCGTTAAGCTTTTCAGTCTTAATTTTTGTCTGTATTATTAAGGATAGCAGTTTTATTATATATTATTTTGTATTTTATTTAGGATATTTGTTTTAGTATATATTTAGTTGTTTATTTGTTATCTTGTATTGTGTATAATGGTTATTCGGTTTGTGGAGTTTGGACGTGTGTGCGTGTGAATGTGATGCGTGAGTGCGTGGTTAGGATTGCGTGAGAATAGTTGATTACTGTTAGGGTTATATGTAATAAATGTCGGCTTCATTGTTCCTCTGGTGTTTGTGTTAGGTTTGTGTTAGTGTGGGTCGGGTGTGTCTCGAGTGGTAGCACTCATAGCTCGTGCCCCGGAAGCGGGGTCGTGACAAAGATCAAACTTTGCAATTTTCTGGCTGATTTTTACACATAGTAGCCAGAGGCCCTTATGGCCATATTTTAACAGGATCGGGACACGCCGGACAAAAGCACCAAACTTTCTGAGATACTTCATTAGGTCATACTCTTCTATTTTAGAAGGGATGCCCACGCTTGTGAGCCTCTGGGTAGGGCCACGTGACATTTTTCCATTGTTAAATCATAGCATGAAAAAGACAATCCCACTGACTCCCTTTATTCGCGACTTGTTCTGCAACTGTCAAACGTAGAGTCTTTAAACTTGCCAGGCTTAATGCCCTTTGGATGACCTTCCTAGAAAGACATACTTGAACGAACTTTGATGAAGGTCAAGGTCACAAAAGGTAAACTATAGTGCGTTTGCAGAGCTCGTGAACTACTTTGTTTAGCAGTAATTTCTTTGAGCAGGAAGTTTTGATGCACGTCTTTGAGAGAAAGTGTTCCTGACACAGATAATCGTTTAAATTCCCATGATGCAATGCTGTCTAACCGACCGTTTATACCCGGCTCAGATACGAGGATCAATATCTAAAGATTTCGATAGTGTTTGTAACCTGCTTAGTTTCTCTCTGACGTGTCAGATGTAAAACAAGGTTTTTCCCTCAGCACGTGTACGTTTGCATGGGAGACACAGACGCTACGTGATCTACGTCATTTTGTGAAGCGCACGTCATTCAATATTGCAATTTTACGTATTGGAGGGCCAGGAAAGGTAGTTTTATCAGCTGTTTTCCATACTTTGACCCTTTTCAGCACAATTCGACCTCATCATACCCGTGAGCCGGGAAGAGCAGCAGCTTTAATCAGACACTGTGCATGAAAAATTTCAGAAAGTTTTAAGAAGATTGCTTTTAAAAAAAAGCTTAACAAAATACTGACGGTTTCAAAACTATTACAAAAACCATGGTTCACAAGCATTGCAAACGCACCTGCACTTGCCAGGCTCCTGCACAGACCAAACTCAGATTGAGGTAGAAAAGGAAGTCTGGCAATTGGATATGATCAATAAGAGCCCGACATTTCAGAATTGGGATTTAGTCCTCAGCCTGAAGTCTCAAGAGATGATCCTCATTTAGGCACACTTTGAAGCAGATTTCCACATTATACAAGTACCCCGAGCGCCCTTGTGTCATTGTTCTTTTCCACAAAATGGTTCTAGAACACAAAAACTTTGGACGTGGAAACTACACACAACTGTATACACAAACAATCATCGTCGTCTGATTGCTTCTAAAATAGCCCACTGAATGTGTTCCTGCCGCTGGACTAGCGCCACGAGCAATCCAATGACACGGTCAATCAAAGGTGCCGGAAGTGCCCTCAGACTAATCGAGAACCCGTCAGCATTTCGCCAAATTCTGTCGTAACCGGACCAAGCAAGACAGGTGAACAAATTCAAAATATGTTTCCCTGAAGAGGAATGTGCACTCTCTCACGACGAAGAAAGCCTGTCGTCTCGGACAAAATTAAGACAGCAAGGATTACGTCTGGCAGAGACTATCGAGGAAAAAGCAGACCGGTCGTCTGCTGACTTTGAACACTGGTGATGTTGGGACGGGTTCTATGGCGGAAACAGCGCGCAATATCGAAACACCTGGAAAGAACAGTAAAATAATAATAGTAATAATAATACCGTTATTATATAGGCGCTTTTTCTCAATTTTGGAGAAATCGACTCAAAGCGCCGCGCCTGAAACCCAACACACATACTCACGAAACAGACACGGATTTACGCCATTCAAGACAAACACAGTACAAGACAAACGAAGGGCCAGTCGGCTACTATAGTTACAGAGAATTTTGATCGCTTGTATTTGAAATTTGTAAAGTGGCCTGAGACCGGTACCAAAGTGTGGGGGGTGGGGGTGGGGGGCTTCTACGTGGCAGTATTAATAGACTGTACATGATCCAGTCTAGAGGAACTCCCTTTGACTTTTCAAGCCCTCTGGAGCACAGCCCAAACCAAAGAAGTTGAAACGATCTTGTATTTGAGGACTAACGTGGATCTTTTATCGAGGCTGTACATTGTGGCAACGAGCAGGAAAACGGAGAAAAGTGCATTTTTCACGCACAAAAACCACAGGTACAGGTATACTCCGGCCCTCTCTAGAAAAGAAATCCGACATTCTGAGTTGCCGGGAACAAGTAGCAGGAACTATGACATTCCCTGAAATACAACTTCAAGATGACGAAACAGATGTCGCTGCATTTCTGGAGAAGGCCATTCAGACAGACACTTTAGACAAAGACATCAAGATTTTGAAAGTCTCATCTGAAGCGCTCATCTCTATTAACTCATTCAGTCCGACGGCCGTATCTCCAAAATTTTTGGAGGCGTCATCTAATGACTATGCACCAGTTGCAAGAGATGGATCGACCATGATAATTCAAAGGCAGTGCCAGATTCGCTTGGCGCCGACCGGCGCCAAGCTAATCTGGCACGACCCTTGAATTATCAAGGTCTATCCATCTCCTGCTGTAGTGCGTCAGGGCTGAATGGGTTAAACAACCAGCCAGTGCCCATCCTCCAAACACATAGGAAACAAACGTTCTAGACAACAGCAGTAGTTGTATGCTTCCTCTCAACGAATGGCGTTGCAATATTTTATTTCTGCCTCATACTCACAGCCTGAGCACGAGAATGAAAATTGCTGGACAAACAGCAAAATCCCTGGAAGGTGACTATACTTTCCTCGCGACCCCCCCCACCCCACCCCCCCCCCCCCCCCCCCGCACCCCCCCCCAAAAAAAAAAAAAAAAACAACAAACAACAAAACAACAAAAACAAAAAAACAACAAGAAACGAAAAGCAAATTGTTTACATCCCTAAAAGCCTCCAGTCAATTCCCAGATCAAAAGGAGGTGGTCATCACATTCGGTCACACGAACAAACCGCAGGATGCCTGATAAATGGCCGCAGGAACAAGTGTACATGTAAGCAGGTTGGCGGTTCCCAAAACTGTATAGATGTGAATGTGACGAAAAAATCCCGTCCACAATTTAGAAAGAACACACGCTGGGACAAGTACAACACAAGTCACCATTTTTTTTTTTAAACAGAAATAAAGGCGAAAAGTTTAGCTGAAGGTGACATATTTCGACCATGATAATTGAAGGGCAGTGCCAGATTAGCTTTGCGCCGAAAGGCGCCAAGCTAATCTGGCACTACCCTTGAATTATCATGGTCGACCTATCTCCTGCAAAATATGCACGAAGAACTCAAAGTGCGAAAACTTGTAGATTCAATTGTGTGTTGTTAACATGAATTGATTACTTCCGTACAGTGTTAGCAGCGATATACGTGCTTGAATTATATGCACAATATTTACAGTTTTATCCCTGTTACGTGTGGTTTAATTTAAAAACAACCTCAACAACAAGTATACACTAGCTCTGTTGTCGTCATATTGAATCGCCTGTACAGTTAATTACTTTCTGTGAAAGTACCAAAATTCGACCAAAGTAGTTATCTGGGTTTAACGCCGAGCGGGCTGCTGAGGGCATCTCACAGAATGAATGATCAAAGTAAAAAAAAGGAGAGTTCTTATCGTGTGACCTTGATGTGGCCTCGGTCATTCATGGCGTTTATATCCGAGTCTGTGTGGTGAACGTTTGCATTATAGACTGCAAACGTGCATCAATAGCTCTTACGGTGTGTGAATGATACATTTATTTTCACAATGTGACTTAAACGTCAGTCACTCTCAGGCATCCCCCCCCCCCCCCCATCCCTCCCCTTTCCCCGACCTCACACTCTCCTTCCCTCTCGGCCAATTAATGGCTGGCCAGAGTTCCGGACCATAACTTGGGCGAGGTTTGGTCAGAACAGTGCGCACCGCTTCGGTTCTGCACCCACCCAAACGCTCTCACTATCACACCTCAATCTCACGCTCAACTCCACACTACTTCCTCAAGCTGATACATTGAACCCGGCAACACGTTCCTGTCAGTTGGGCAAAATAACGGAGGCGTTTCATTCCAACATATAACCCAACCAGTAGGTTTACTGGTTGTTTCCTCCCCCCCCCCCCCTCCCCCCCCCCTCCTGCAACACTACACACAAACTAAAAACAAAACAACAAATCCGAACACAAAAAGGACCTCCATAAAACACCGTGCGTGCAACTGAGCCGAGGCAATTAATGTATAGTACTAACTCATAATAAAACAACAACACGAATGTATAGTTAGTTGCGAGACTTATCATGTGTTACAGAGAACATGCATATAAAAAAAAGAATTAAGGACACTTTATATGCAGCAGATTACAATGGTGGTTGCTTGGGGTTGGATGGTGGGCTTTCAAATTCTAGATGTCGCTTGCGGCTGCTGCCCTAGCAAACTGAAAAGACTCTCGGTGTATGGTGTACTTCTCGGTACCGGTTCCCTAGTCACCCCTGTACCGCCCACGCATCTACCTCCCACACACTCTCACTCCTCCCACCCAGTCGGCTCTCATCCTCGTCTACGCACTCACTCCTTCCAGATTTTCCCACCCTCTATCTCTCTCTCAATCTCCATCTCTCATCATAGCATTCCACAGTCGGGAATTCCCTAGTCATACTCAGTACTTCGGCTACCACCGGACACCGGCCCCAACCCACGCATTCAGTCTTCTTTCCCTCCGTTTAAAATATGTTTATCACTCATCCCTCGCCTAAACACCACTTTGACCTACATAAAGCGACTGATAAAAACATACCACAACACACTTTCGTTACGAAATGGTTCAGTTTGTGCCAAAATTACCGTTTAAGTAAGTGAAAACAAGAGCACAGTAGGTCAAAATATTCAAATTTCTGCACATCATTGGCCTTTTGTGACCTTTACCTTTACCAATGGTCACTCAGTACGGTATTTCCAGAAGGGCCATCCAATTGACAATAAACTTGACAAGTTTGAAGATTCTCGGTTTGATAGTCACAAAGATAGATGCGACCATAGCAAGTGCGTGGGGCTGCCTTTTACGTTACCATCTAAAAATAGAAAAACGCGACCCAGAAGGCCCTAACGAAGGGTAGTGCCAGTCGGCGCGGCCAAGCTAATCTGGCACTGCCCTTGAATTAACCAGAATGAAAGAGTGTGACCTGATGAAGTAACTCAAAAAGCTTGGTGCTTGTGTCCAGCGTGTCCCGATCAACTTTGCTAATAAGGCACCTAGCTATAAGGTTTAACCTCTTAACGTCTAACATCGCAAAATTCTAGCTATAAGATTGTACTGTAATACAGGGGAATAATCCAAAATACTTTACATGGTTGCTTCCCTTTTCCCTCTGTTGCCTTCTTTTGGGCTTGACAAATCAAAAACAATGTTCATCTTCTGTGACTATTAGGTGTAACAATCTGCTCAGTCTAAAATTTGAGCTGTTCAGTTGTTGAAGAGAAGAGTTGCACAGTATTATTGGTATATGGGGAAAAAAAGGTATGACATTGCACCGGTATGGTATACCGGTACGGGTGCTGTGTACGAGTAGACTGGGCTGTTATTAGCAATGAACTAAAACAAAAAGTATAGAGAAGGAGGTATCGGATCAAGGGCCAAAGATAACTAGTGTGAGCTGTGTTCTGAAGTGTGCTTTTGTTCAGTTTAGTTACATCACGCTTCCAGATCGTCTGATACCTACAAATCGCGGTGAATAGATCAACCACTAAATTCAAGGTTGGCAACTGATTGCCATGGCACCGAGCAAATATAGCACCACCTGTCAGCAGTCATACTTTGTGTGTGGATGTGTGTGTGAGAGAGAGATGAAACCTTTTATTAACCCTTATCATTGGAATACACCAGTGGTGTGAAATAAGTTTGACCAAAATAGTTCAAAGGTAGTGACATTCAACTAAATCCATTGGTCTATATCCTTATCTAAAATTTTATGCATATGCTACAGTGCCACTATACCCGGTCGTGCAAATGTGCTTGCTTTTTACCGCAAGAGTTTTAAACATTTACCAGAGGTGCTGCGTCTAAGTAGCCAGTGACAATTTCAGAATCATTAGCAAGAAAGTGCGGAGAGTTCTCATTGGATTCAAGTGATAGAACTTCAAAATTGTGAGCTTGGGGCAAGCGACTGGATACGGTAGGTCTGTACAATATGGTAGGTCTGTTTTCGTAGATGAAGCATTTTTTGTTGACATCATTCACCTACCACTACTGAGCTCAAACACATATTCAACAATGAATCAAACTTCAACAAACTGAAGTGTCATAGATCTGTCATAGTTTCTTTATTTCTTTCTAAACATCATATGTGGTGACACGCACAATAGAAAATTGACATCTATCAGAGTTTGGATTGCGACGTATTTGTGTGTGTAGCACATAATTATTTTTTTGGGCAGTGGGCAGATGTTCACATCTGCACGGGACATAGACGACCCCGCCCTCCACGAGTCGCCTGCTGCCTTGCAGGCCTGGCCGCTTGGCTGCGGAAAGGCTAAGGGAGGAAACCCCTGACATCAAAGCCCCCGTGTCTCCGGGGAAGGCTTTTGAGCCAGAGACTAGGACAAGGACAGTCTGATATAAAACCTACGACCCGAGGACCTCGATGCCATCGTCCCAGCTTGCTAGGCCATGGCAGTTGAACCAAGGGTTTAAAGGGTGGGGCCAGTACTGCGCACACTGCACTCCACCAAAAAGCTCCACCGCGCAGGCTTTAGGAAACGTCCACGGACCATGACACTGACCATTCCAAGTCCTGTAGCGACGGGCGAGGGGCGAAACGGCAGGTGAAAGATGTCACTGGAAGCCGCAGTCTCAAACCTGCATGCAGGCGGTTCAGGATATTGGTCGCCTGATGTTGACCTGGGGATGACAACATCACTCGGCACACCCTGAACGACCAAGCAGCCTTCTCTAGGGACAGCACTGCTTGCTCCACACGGAGAGGGGCCTAGAAAAGGTGGCCTAACCAAAGCTCGTCCCCTCGCAACCCCAGTTGGCTAGCCGCGGTCAACGGGCATCTTCTCCTGCGGTCAAAAAACAAGAAAGAATAACGGATCCACTCTCATGACGACCACGACCGGACTCAACGTAGCATGCTGGAACGTCCGAACCATGCTCGACAAAGCAGACAGCGGACGCCCTGAACGTCGCTCCGCCCTCATTGCCCATGAATTGCGGAGGTTAAACATCGATATCGCCGCGCTCAGCGAAGTACGCCTTCCGGACGAAGGCAGCCTCCAAGAACTTGGTGCTGGGTACACCCTCTACTGGTCAGGCAGGCCTGCATCAGAAAGACGGTTTTCAGGCGTGGGTTTCATGGTCAAGACATCCATTGCGACTAAGCTGGAAAACCTACCAACGGGCCACTCCGACCGCATCATGTCCTTGCGCCTCCCACTGAGACACCAGCAGCACGTCACCCTTCTCAGTGTGTACTCCCCAACCCTCCTGGCAGAGCCTGCTGAAAAGGACAAGTTTTACACTGACCTGCGCAGCCTCCTACAGAGTACCCCTGCAGACGACAAAGTCATCATCCTTGGCGACTTCAACGCCAGAGTGGGCCAGGACTCTGAAGCCTGGAAAGGAGTCCTCGGCAAGCATGGCGTGGGGAACTGCAATGACAATGGCCGCCTACTGTTGGAGTTCTGTGCGGAGCAGCAAATGGTCATCACCAACACTACTTTTCATCAAAAGGACAGTCGAAAGACCACCTGGATGCATCCTCGCTCCAAACACTGGCACGTTATCGACTATGTCCTAGTGCGTCAGAGGGACCGCAGTGACGTCCTCCTCACCAGAGTGATGCCCAGCGCAGAGTGCCACACTGACCACCGCCTTGTCCGCTGCAAACTCAGGCTCCACTTCAAGCCAAAACCCAAGAAATGGGGGCCCCCCAAGAAAAAGCTTGATGTTGCCAGCCTTCAGCGTGACGATGTGAAAGCTGCCTTTCAGACAGATTTACAGCGCAGGCTCAAAGACACAGCGGACCCAGTAGACTCCTCCCCTGAAACACTTTGGGAACAACTGAAAACTGCTATTGCAAAATCCTCTGCAGAAGTCTTGGGTTTCGCCAGAAAGAAGAACAAAGACTGGTTTGACGAAAACGATGTAGAGATCCAGGAACACCTAGCAAAAAAAAGAGCCGCCCATCAGGCCCACCTAGCCCAGCCTTCCTGCCCTGTGAAGAAGTCTGCCTTCCGCCTCGTCTGCAGCAGTCTCCAGCACAAGCTCAGAGATCTCCAGAATGAGTGGTGGACCAGACTTGCACAGAGGACCCAGCTTTGTGCTGACAATGGTGACTACAGGGGCTTCTACGAAGCACTGAAAGCAGTGTATGGCCCCAGGCACCTGGTACAAAGTCCCCTGCGAAGCGCGAATGGCCAGGCACTCCTCACAGATAATACCTCCATCTTGAACCGCTGGTCGGAATACTTTCAGAGCCTCTTCAGCGCTGAGCGCACTGTTCAAGAAGCAGTCGTCCTACAAATCCCACACCTCCCAGTAAAGGTTGAATTGGACGAACCGCCCACCGCTGAAGAGACCCTCACAGCCATCCACCAGCTCAAGAGTGGCAAAGCAGCAGGCATTGATGGAATACCGCCAGAGATCTGGAAACATGGAGGCACAGCACTGCACAACAAGCTCCATAACCTCTTTCTCTGCTGCTGGGAGGAAGGAACACTACCAAAAGATCTCCGTGATGCAGTCGTTATCACCCTGTACAAGAACAAAGGCGAGAAGTCTGACTGTTCCAACTATCGGGGAATTACCCTGCTGTCCATTGCTGGGAAAATCCTTGCAAGGCTGCTCCTGAATCGGCTGGTACTTGCCATCGCTGAAGACCAACTCCCAGAGGGCCAGTGTGGCTTCAGAGCAAACAGGAGCACCACCGATATGGTCTTTGTGCTGAGACAGCTACAGGAGAAGTGCCGCGAGCAGAACAAAGGTCTGTACGTAACATTTGTCGACCTAACAAAAGCGTTCGACACTGTGAGCAGGCAAGGCATGTGGCAGATCCTGGAGCGACTTGGCTGTCCCCCAAAGTTCCTCAACATGATTATCCAGCTACACGAGGACCAGCAAGGCCAGGTCAGACTCAACAATGACCTCTCGGAACCATTCCCTATTCTCAACGGCGTAAAGCAGGGCTGCGTGCTGGCACCGACCCTCTTCACCATCTTTTTTAGCATGATGTTGAAGCAGGCCACAGTGGACCTCGATGATGACGATGCAGTGTACATCAGGTATCGTCTCGATGGCAGCCTGTTCAACCTCAGACGACTGCAGGCCCACACGAAAACCCTAGACCAACTGATTCGTGAGCTGCTTTTTGCTGATGATGCTGCCCTCGTTGCACACACAGAGAGAGCCCTGCAGCGCATCACGTCTTGCTTCGCAGATGCTGCCCAGCTCTTTGGACTCGAGGTCAGTCTGAAAAAGACAGAGGTCCTCCATCAGCCGGCACCCAAGACAGTGTATCGCCCTCCTCACATCACCATTGGCGAGTCTGAACTAAAGTCAGTGCACCAGTTTACTTACCTTGGCTGCATTATCACGTCGGACGCCAAGCTGGACAAGGCGCTTGACAGCAGGCTGGCAAAAGCGAACAGCGCTTTCGGGCGACTTTTCAAGCGGGTGTGGCACAATCAACAGCTGAAAACAGGCACCAAGATCAGCGTGTACAGAGCTGTGGTCCTCACCACCCTGCTGTATGGTTCCGAGTCCTGGGCCCTCTACCGCAGCCAACTACGACTCCTCGAACGCTTCCACCAGCGCTGCCTGCGTACCATCCTGGGCATTCACTGGAGTGACTATGTCACCAACGTCGAGGTCCTTGAACAGGCTGAAACTGTGAGCATCGAGGCTTTGCTGCTGCGGACACAGCTCCGCTGGGCGGGGCATGTCTCCAGGATGGATTGATTGATTGATTGATTGTACATTGCTTAACGTCCCGACAGCAACAAGGCTTTCTCAGGACGTGCCTGCACTGCTTGTGAAAAACAAATAAACAGAACATTGAATGTATGTCGCCAGCCGGTCCAATACGTTAAATAAACCTAACACATATGGGCCTAAATAAAGCTAAGACCATTTAGCAACACACATCCAATATCAAGAGCTACAGGCAGTGCAGACAGTAGGGAGAGTTTTAAAAAGGCAAATACAGGTGAATGGACAAAGGGTAGACAGAAACACATGCCCCAGAATAGAGAGAAAAACCCACCCTGTGGGGCTGACCAGGGTGACCCTGGGAACTAAAAAATACCTAACCCCACCCAAGTCTCCCAGTCCAGGATGGAGGATCATCGCCTACCAAAGATCACCCTGTTCGGCGAGCTTGCTACTGGACACCGTGACAGAGGGGCACCAAAGAAGAGATACAAAGACTGTCTCAAGAAGTCACTTAGTGCCTGCCAAATCGACCACCACCAGTGGTCTTCGCTTGCTGCGGACCGTGACACCTGGCGCTCCACCATTTACAAGGCAGCTGTCTCCTTTGAGGACTCTCACAGAGCTAGCCTTAAGGACAAGCGGTTCAGGAGAAAAAACAGAGATGCCGCAGCTCAGAACCCTGGCCATACCTTCCCCTGCAGCCACTGCGGTCGAACCTGCCTGTCTCGGATTGGCCTCCGCAGCCACGAACAAGCCTGCAGACGTCGTGGGCAACTCCTATAAAATCTTCGTTCGCGAAGTCAAGCCAAGGCCTATAGGGTTTGGAGATCACAATTTGACCTAATCCTACCCGACAGCCGGGACAAACAGCAGGCTTATGCAAACACTGTTTATGAAACATTTATGAGAAGATAGTTTTTCTTCGTAAAAGAAAAATCATAGTACGATAACTGTTTTAAAAATAACTCCGAAAAAGTGTTGCAGAAAATTACCTGATCTTCACACCTCGGGCTTACAGGTCACAATCTGACCTAATCGTACCCGACAGCCTAGTCAAACTGTAGGCTTATGTAAATACTGTATATGAAAAATCACGCAATTATTAATGGGAAGCTTTTTTCGTAAAAAAAAATTCAATTGTTTTAAGATTAATCCCAAATAATTCGTGAAATTAATCCCCAAAAAGTGAAATTGTTTTCCCAAAAAATATTTAATTATCATTAAAAAAGTTGAAGATGGTTAAACAAACTCAGTCAATGTCTTCCTTTAATCTAGCGATACACAAAATATCTAGTAAAAATAAGAAAAACTACGGACTATAGTGCTGATCAATCGGTTTTTGTGAAACAATAATTTTCTCGCCAATGTGCAAATTAATTGTTTTTAATTTATAAAAAATATTTTAAATACTACCCCGAGATTATTCCTTTAGGGGTGTTATCATAAAATGTCAAGCTTTTCTGTCCTCAAACGCGGACCCAAGTCGCTATCTCTCACACACACACTCACACACACACACACACACACACACACACACACACACACACACACACACACACACACACATACACAAACACACACACACACACACACACACACACACACACACACACGCGCGCGCGCACGCGGTGCGCGGCGCTTGATGCCAAAAGTACGTTCTCCAGCAAAATTTGCGTAGCCAGACGTGACGCCATTTTCATCATGTTACTTCTTCGCCAGAATGTCGGGCCCGCATGTGCATGCTCCGGAACGCGCTCCGACGAGCCCCATTTCAAACTTGCTCCTATTTTTAAATAGGAACAACACAAATCAATGTGAAGAAAATGTGTGTCTGTGTGTGTGTGTGCCAGTGTATGTGGCTCAGAGGGTAGGGAGGGTCAGGGTGGAGAGAGATGATGAAAAGAATAAGATTAAAATAGGAACAACTAATAGCTGGGTATACCATCTTGTTTATTTTACTGACACTGAGAATGAAAAAAGTATGTAAAGTAAATCGGAAACGTATCCTTCCACTGGGGAGACACTCACACCGTTTTGGGAAAAAAAATACATACATAATTTTGAAGGAGTCAGTCACACACCGCCACTGATTGTTTCACTCGATTCGCAACAATCGAGGGAGACAACCAGCCTAAGCCAGCTATTCTGAAGAACTTGAGATGAATAGCACGACCAGCAAAACAACATATTGCATCTCTTGCAATACACGTGATAAATACTTTGTTCCACAGAATGGATTGATTGGTTTATAATATACCCCGGAGACCCTGTTGACAGCAGCTTGGCGCCGATAGTAGTGGTTACTTGATTTTCTCGCCTCAAGCGAAACACACATGAGTGTAACCACAAAAATAGCTCTACTATCTTTCTCATGACATATTTACTCATGAATTTTGCTCTTGTGTTAGTGTAAGATTTTTTTTCCCTCCAATCTATGCTTGAATTTTTATTTTACGTTATCGCCCAAGCGCCCAGACGACGTGTTTATCGAGCTTTCAGTCGTGTGAAAGTCAACTTTACAACTTAACCCGTATCATTCGGAATATGCCCAGTGTGTGAAATAAGTTGACTAAAATAGTTTAAGGGTAGTGCCAGAATAGCTTGGCGCCTCTAGGTGCCAAGCTATTCTGGCACCACCCTTGAACTAAAGCCATTAGTCTACATCCTTATCCGTAAGTACTATAATGTAGCTTGCATATGGCAGTGTACACATTTGAAGCTTTTAGCATCAGATTGGTTTACTAAAGATAAACGGATTCAGCAACATGTATCCGAATTGTCACTATGCAATCGACTACTATATATTTAAATTACAGAGCAAGTTTCAAGGCTGAAAGCTAATGCGTTTGCACAGAATTCATATTTTTCAACTTTAGCACCAATTGGCGCTGGGAGGTTGCGCGCTGCGACAAAAAGCGATTTATTTCCGGTGGCTGCGCGCCTCGAGACTAGGCGGTTGCGCGTTGCGTAAACTGAATCGTTTTTGCACGAATGACATAGAGGCTGTGTACATCATCCCGAGTATCACACTTGACCGAACCCGGGTTGGAGCAGGGTAGAGTTCAACCCTGGCCCGAAGCAGGTTGAACCGGGGTTGAATCTAAACCGCATTCCATTCCGCAACATCATTTTGCAATTAAAAAAAAAAAAAAAAAAAAAAGGGCGATGACGTCACTTGTAAGAATTTTCATAGTCGATTGTGTACATCGACAGTCAACATGAGATGTTCCTACGGCTTCTCGTCCATGTCTAGGCGGAAGATTCTCTTTGGCCTCCAGCAGTGTTGAGACTGTGGCAGAGAACAAACACTTCTGATTTTTTAAAACGAGATGAGGATTTCATCTCAAAGTCTACCGTATTGTCTGGAGCTCAAATGCGTTTATCTTTTAGGAACATTCAGAGTTGTTAATATTTTTAGGCTTATAATGCTGATCCATTTTCCTCCTCTCTAAGCCAACCTCTGATCAACACACACATCGGCGCACACAAATAAGAGGGACACACGGTGCTTCCCGCCATTAGTACGCTCTGTGGGCTAGTGTAGCGGCAGGAATCCATCTCCTTCTACTCTAACCCACCCTTTGATCCACACACACTGGCACACAGAAATAAAGACGGACACACGGCGATTCCCGTCATTCGTAAGCTTTGTGGTCTGGCGTAGCATACAGCTATACCGAAGAAGAATGGCACAATTAGCTAAATGACGTCACTTCAAGCTTCACGTCATGGCATCATTAGTCCCACAACGCGGTGTTCATAGCGAGGACTCGATGTTACACGTCACTCATGGCAGTACTAACATTTGTATCAGAGCATCAACTTTTCAATTTTCTTGCTGATTTTCACGTCTAGAGCTTACAGGTCACAATTTGATCTAATCCTACCCCAGGGCCAGGACAAATAGCAGGTTTATGCAAACACTGTTTATGAAAAATAATGCAGGTATTAATGAGAAGATAGTTTTTTTTCGTAAAAGAAAAATTACAGTTATGTTAGCTGTTTTACAAATGACTCCGAAAAAGCGGTGCAGAAAATTGTCTGATTTTCACACCTAGGGCATACAGGTCACAATTGACCTAATCGTACCGGACAGCCGAAACAAACTGTAGGCTTATGTAAATACCGTATAATACAAATCATTCGCTATTAATGAGAAAATTGGTGGTGGTGGTGGTGGTGGGGGGGGGGTTAATAAAAGATTCAATTGTTTTAAGATTAACCCATATAATTCGTAAAATTAGTCCCCAAAACGTGAAAATATTTTTTCCCAAAAAATTTTAATTATCACTCAAAACGTTCTAGAGGTACAATGCTGGTTAACGAACTCATTCAATATCTCCCTTTTATCTAGCTATGTGCAAAATATCTAGTAAAAATAAGAAATATTACAGACTCCAATGTGGATCAAGCGGTTTTTGTGAAATGGCCATTTTCTCGCCAATGAGCATCTTAATCAAAACATCGAAAAAAGGTCTTGAGATATTTCTTTTAGAGACAATATCCTAAAATTTTGAAGCTTGTCCGTCCTCAAACGAGGGCTCTAGTCGTTGTCACACACACACACACACACACACACACACACACACACACACACACACACACACACACACACACACACACACACACACACACACACACACTCACATACCGCGCTTTGGCGCCCAAAAGTCGGTTCTCTAGCAAGGTTTGCGTAGCTAGACGCGACGTCTTTTTTTATCTTGTTACTTCTTTGCCTGAATGTCTGCCCCGCATGCCAAAAAGGTCATGTGCATGCTCAGGAATGCGCTCCGACCAGCCCCAATTCAAAGTTAACCTTATTTTCAATACGGTAGACACAAAGAAAGTGGTTGCCGAACTGACAATGTAAGAACACTGTTAATCAACAACGTTGTCATAAAAGTCATGATATTGATTTTTTTTTTTAATTATTTAAAGTCCTTTTTCCAAACTTGCTGTATGAGTAGCTTGAACCATGTGTTGGAGATCGGCTCTTTCTATGCCACAATAAATAGTACATAAAACAATGATTAAAATAAAACCGAAGATGGTCACCATCCAGCTGCAAGAGTCAAACGGAACATCATGAGCCGTTTGTTGTCTCGTCGAGGGCCGCCATGATGCGTTCCTAAGATGTTTTGTCGCCTCATGCGGGCGTGTCAATACCGGTTCCTAATTCAAGTGTAAACGCAATTCTACTCGGGTTCAACCAGGATTGCAAGTGTAAACGGCATCTTAATTTCTTCCCAATATATGCATTTTCCACATAAAAGTATATTGCAAATATGACTGGGTTGTTCAGTGTATGCATACCTCTACTTCTACAAGATTCCACCCTCTTTTACTTTGTCTTAACCCATTCAGCCCTGACTTACTACAGCAGGAGATGAGTCGACCATGATTATTCAAGGGTAGTGCCAGATTAGCTTGGCGCCTCTCGGCGCCAAGCTAATCTGGCACTGCCCTTGAATTATCATGGTTGATCCATCTCCTGCAACTGGTGCAGTCATTAGATGACGCTTCCAAAATTTGGGTAATACGTGCGCCGGGCTGAATGAGTTAAGTCAAATACACTTATATCTGTTTGATCGTTTTCAGATGCAGACATGGATGTTTGGTGTGTTGATTGTGTACAGGACTTTATAATCAGTCACTGTGTTTCAATTTATCCCAGTAAAATCTTCAGTATCTTTGTGTATATATCTAAGTCGCGGCACTGGGAAGAGGTCATACATTAAAAAAATAAATAAATTTAAAAAAAAAACAACAACAACTGTTTCCTGTAGTTCCAAAGAAAGTGGACGAACAGGGTCGAAATAGAGTTGTTTCAGTTAAGGGAAAGATAAAACTTGTTGAAGTACATGAGCAACTAAAAAGAAGAAATTAAAAAAAAAAAACCTGCCTTTTATAGTGATGCATATATATTTCGATTGGAACATGGATACATGATTTATGGCGCTTCACTGTACATGTTTGTGATTTAAAGATGTTCCACTTAATATTGTGTCAGGAACTGCTTTAAAAAACTCCTCCGTTACACAACACACACACACACACACACACACACACACACACACACACACACACACACACACACACACACACACACACACACACACACACACACAAAACACACACAACACACACACACACACACACAAAACACACAACACACACACACACACACACACACACACACACACACACAAAACACACACAACACACACACACACACAACACACACACACACACACACACACACACACTGACACACACACACACACACACACTCACTCTGTAGGCCGTGAAGACAACATTTACGCGGTTTACATGATAGAGATTCAGCAACACTAACCCACTGTTAGCGCCAGCGCCGACAGATAAAGAGAGAAATCAACTAGGAGAAAGTCTTATGCAGCCATGCCAACAAAATGATTAGAAAAAGTGGTCTCGCTGAGAAAGACTATGCAAGCGATATTTTTGTGGAGACACTCATCATGTTTGTGTTTCGCTCGACGCGTGAAAATCAAGCAACCAGTACTCGCGGCTCCAAGTTGTATCAACCGGGCCTTCGGGGTGTAATACGCGCCGCTGTATTATCAGCTATATATTTTTCAATAAATCATAATTAATTCCCTAGTTGCAGGGGGGGGGGGGATCCGGGGAGGGGGGAAGGGGGATCCGGGGAGGGGGTGGGGGTGGTTTGGACGGGGGTAGGGGGGCCCAAATTCGCCGGCGCAGACCCTCCCCCCCCCCCCCCCCAGATTAGTCCATTTGGGTGAAAAGGAAACTATGAGAGAAATGTAAGCATTCCAACAACAATGTTTTGATAGGGGAATCACAAAAAGCACAAATTTCCTGTTGTGGTGCAGTTTCTTGACAAAAAAATATGTCGGTTGTTAAGCGCACGACGTATAGTCATAGGCTCATACTGAAGCTAAGTACACACACACACACACACACACACACACACACACACACACACACACACACACACACACACACGACACACACACACACACAGACACACACACGCACACACACGCACGCACGCACTCGCGCGCGCGCGCAATAGTTTTACAACCATGAAAGTTGGGTTTTTTTAAATGCAAAAATGGATAAAATAACAGAAAGAGACTACAACACTGAAACATCTATTAACCCATAAAGGCCAGACAGACTATGACAGGATGAGTATCGACCATGACAGTTTAAGGGCAGTGTAAGAATAGCTTGGCGCACATAGGCGCCAAGCCGACTCTTCGGACAAACGGCCGGCCGGTGAAGTTCAATGACCCTTGACCCGTTACATCCCAAGGCTGATGTTGTAACATTTGCTTATTGTCCTATGAAGGCTACACTGGAGTACACATTAGGAGATAGATCAACTGTCTTAGTTCAAGGGTGGCGCCAGAATAGCTTGGCGCCCCAGGCGCCAAGCTATTCTGGCACCACCCGTGAACTATCGGTCGAATTTATTTCATGCAATGGGTGTATCAGAATGATAAGGGTTAGGCGTACTCCACTGTATCAGTAATCAGTTGACATGCGCCTATGCTTTCAGTATACTTTTGTGGTCACCAGAGACATGCGCCTATACTTTCAGTATACTTTTGTGGTCACCAGTAGCTAGATATTTCAAGACCGTACTAAGTCAACTTTCTCAATATTTCTTTTAAATTACTGAATAAACTATCAGGGCGTAACTTTTGTTGATTTTTCCTTCTTTTCATATTCGTTTCTGCCGGGGGTATGTAAAGTCAACCAGAACTTTTCGCGGCAATGCAGCTTGGTAGTAATGCCACTACGGTCGTACGCTTTTGAATGTCTATCTGGCTGGTATAACGCTCTCGCTACTACTGAAGAACGCATGATTTGTTTGTCTACTAGTACCAGCACATAGTAACATCACTGTGAGTGTGTTAATCCATAAGACTCAGTTGGTGACATAAGTCTGTGCTATAAGTAAACGGCATTCGCCGAGGGCTGAGCATGCAGGCAGGCAGTGTAGAAACTGCGCTCTGTCATTCTATCGGGTAGTGAGCGACACACTTTCAACATACACATCTCACACCACACTGGTTGCGCCTATACATCGACACTACTGTACTACTTCACTGATCAAGCCGTTGTTAGTCTTTCCTGCTCTCAGTCTCCGCATCCCAGGTTTGATTTACCACACGCATAACCGGCCACTCAAAGTTCAAACAGATACTGCCAGACTGCAGAAGCATATCGCTTTGTAAGTGGTGTCTCCCATAACTGACCAGCGTGACCAAATTGTGCAGTGAAAACGGTATTGAACTGTGACAATGGGCGATTTGGTGACTTTCTCCGATGGACACAAGGCCCCAGCTTTGGCCTTTGGCATGTGGCAGGTAAGTTTGTTTTGCGCTTTTCTCATCGGTTGACGTAGTGAACCCGGCTGTGACAAAACGTCGTGCGAGTAACAACCAACATATTTTTAGTCAAGAAAACCACACTACAACAGGAAATGCCGTGCTTTTGTGATTCCCCTATAAAGACATCTTGTTGGAATGCTTAATAATAATAATAATAATAATAATAACAATAATAATAATAATAATAATAATGATAATAATAATAGCTACTTATATAGCGCTTATCCTAAAACTGATAAGCTCTAAGCGCTTAACAAATAAAGAGTGACTGTGGGAGTGGAGGGGGTCATAAAGCCAGAGAAACAAAGGATTCTCAGTGCAATACACACGCACACACACAAACAAACACACAGGTACATTATCACGAAGAACTGAGCTACAATGGGGTATCGAAAAGGTGGATCTTAAGGGCAGATTTAAAGGCAGTGAATAAGGGAGTTTCTCTCATAGTTTCCTTTTCACCAAAATGGACAAATCTATAGATGATTTTCGTGTGTATCTCCAATAGTATGTCCAGTGTGACAACAAACATGTTTTTTTGTCTAAAAACTGAGTGACAGAAATATATTTGTATTTCTGTTATCTCATCTAAGGATAACGACTGTTTGAAGAATTTCTTTGGGTAAAAATGGTAATCAAAGAATTTTGTTGTTGTTGTGATTTAAATTGACTGAGTACGTCCACAGTAACAAGCAACAGAGATAGTGAAAGAAAACTTAATTTCAAAAGGAATAAAATATTTTTCATACTGATATCTCAGAGAACTGGTTATAACATTAATTTCTTGTGAAAAGAGAAGAATTTAAAAAAAGAAGAACTGACTTATTATGATCATATTTATCACCGTATCTCCACCATAACAAACGTTTTCAGAAAGGGCTAGATTTAAGTATATTTAATTATTCTCTCCTGGAAATCATCTGTTTCTGCATTCACAAGTCTTTAATTTGACATGCCCACATGCCAGATACATCAAATCTAACCAGTGCCTAAACCAAGCCTATTTTAACCCATTCAGCCCTGACGCACTACAGCAGGAGATGGATCGACCATGATCATTCAAGGGTAGTGCCAGATTAGCTTGGCGCCTGTCGGCGCCAAGCTAATCTGGCACTGCCCTTGAATTATCATGTTCGATCTCTTCTCCTGCAAATGATGCATAGTCATTAGATGACGCCTCCAAAATTTGGGAAATACGGCCGTCGGGCTGAATAAGTTAAGTTGGTTGTTACTTTGGACATTTTCGGCTGTTGGTTGTTACTTTTGGCATAAACGACCTTGTCACAGGCTCATATGCATGTGCCAAAAATGGTGTATTTTATGAGAAGTATGTTGATGTGCGGAGCAGTAATGACACAAAGGTGACACCCTTGCATACTCTCAAGGCAGAGGTAAAAGGGTGATACAGCCCAGCAGACAAAGATTAACTCATTCGCGGCCAGCAGAATCCGGATGCGGCCGGCCGCGACTGAATGAGGTAACCGGCCTTTCGTGCATGCGTCCGGCATTCATTGTCGGGTACTGTTCAACTGTGAACAGTAATGGCGGCGGGTGCACAGTGCACACACATAAGCGGGTCAAGTTCAGCAACATAACCGGTTGGTCGAAAGTCGGGACCACCGACTGAGGCCAAGAGATCTATCTCATAAAATTTCAATGATCCGTACACAATGTAATACCATGCATACGTCTAATATGGGATATATTTAGAGCCATTTTGCAAAAGCTTGCGTGTCCACTTTCGTGAGTAAACAGCGAAATTTCCAATGCCGTATTACACTGAAAATCAGTTTCGCTTTTCACGAAAATGGCCATACTGGCTTTTGACCCGAGGGCGAGAAAAATACATATATCCATGTTGAACCGGGTAACGATTACACGTCTATGTACACCTACACGTACATGGTTGAGTGATAACATGAATTCGACATATGTTCCAAGCACGGCGCTCAACGACTAATGCAGTTGACAAGCTAATGCATAATACAGAATTTGTAATGTTCTTTTATTGCGGTTTTTGATCGTGAGCAGCTGCCGTCTGCACCATTCCCGAGTTCAATGTCTTTAGACGTCAGCGTACTAGTTTGAAAAATAAACACTACCGGCTCAGAACTCGGGAAAATGAACATTACCGTAAAATATAAATACTGGTCGCCCAGCTCTGTCCGCTGAAAACAACATTAGAGTTTTTGCGACATTTCGGCCATGTTAGTGAGTGATTCCAGAATAGCTCACTGACCCGTGAACCATCACAGTCAATCACTGATTCAGATTGTATCGTGGCCGAATGTATTCCAAAAATACAACCTAAAATCCCCAAAACAATTAGACGAGTTACTTAACTGTACATTTTAAACACAATGACAATATCATATGATACAGGACTGACTCGATCTATCCACTTGCGTAAGGCATAGATCCTAATGAGCCCCCGCATCTGCGCCGCTTGCTGATACCTTCACATCTCTGAATTACAGGCAGAGGAGGCCATTGGCAGTTCAGTCTATGATTCAGGCGGCCTTAGTGGAGAATATGTATGTGACACTCTAGACCGCAAGGAAGTCGACAGTGTAGGTTCTCCGCAAGAGCAGTGCAAATATTAAAAAAAAAAAAAAAAAAAAAAAAAAAATCTCGATGCCTGCAAAACACAAGATTTATTCGTGCTGTTTGTTATTCAGCAGACGGTTCCGCGCAGGTGACTTCTGTGGTAAACGTGTCAAAAGAACAGCTGCTTTTTTTAAGTTTTAGTAATTAGCCACAGGGCCGTGTTACCGAACATAGTGTGGTGTGCTAGCTCGCCCCGCATTGACAGACCCAATGTGCAAAAGACCACGGGGTCGACATCTGCCGCCGTTGGCCCGCGCATATGCTGCTTGTTGAAACTATAATGACCATTCTGAATGTATGTCATTTAGACGATTGCGGCTTTTGGTAGCTGAACTTAAAGTTTTTAGGGCCAACTAATACTATGTACAAGCTTAGGTTGGTTGGTGAGTTCGGAGTTTAGCGTCAACGGCACCGAAGTAATACTGAATAGACGGCCCTGACGGGTAGGTTATGGGGGACAGGGAAATCTATTGCCTATTGAGTACGCCCTGAACACTGATCAATTCAGGCGCACTGCAAATGTGCAACTTTGATTTATCAGGACCTTTCAACGGACATGCTACTGAACAAGCCCGTCTTTTTTTCCCCCTGGATTGTAAGTCCAGCTACCTGGCCGGGAGTACGAGAACTCGAGCCCACGACCCGGCGATTCCCTTCGCTCTCTTGCTCCGACGCTTATGCGCCGGAGCTAATTCGGACTCTGTATGTAAACTTAGGCACACACAGGCACCTCTTATCAGTTTTAAAGCAGCCAGTCGCGATCACGATGTCACAGAGTGACCATTACTAGTAGATATACTGAGTTAATATAGTGGTCAGCTCATTTGAGCATGTTTGGTTTAATGCGAGTTTGGTACACGAAGCACGTTATATTGAATTAGACGGAATCAGGGTAAGATGGTTATTCCATATTTATTGACATTACTGACAGTAAGGGTTTAGGAAAGACAGCTCGAGTAAATGGGATGAGATAATGAAGTGTTAGAGTGGTTGTTGTCCACTATGTTCGCCTGGTATGCCTGGGTCGTGCAGGCAGCATTGACCAGGGCTTGACCATGTGAGATAAGAAGCACACAACTGAAGAGCAGGCAGAATGTTGTGAGTGAAATCGATTAAGTAAGCTACCATTTCATGTCCAGGTAAAAGGAGGTGTAATAATAGGACGAATTGGTCACTCGGGATCAAAAGCGTCCTTAGTTACGCAGAACTATAAAAGGGGGTGGTCAGTGTGCTGCTCGCTCTCTGTTCCTGGCTTGACATGTCTTGGTACACTCCAGACAGCACACCGACCACCATCATGACTTTGAACCGCCGCATCGCTATAAGTGTTGGTGAGCAGACCTTAATTATCATTATGTAGACTCGGAATATATGTCGCTATGTAACTTCTTTATTCTCCTCCATATGTCTATGCCGAATGCGGTTTGAAGCGAGATTGATCCTGCAGTAAAGCGTGGCCGTGTGCTTGGATTGTTTGTGTTAAATATTGTCTTGGTTAATTGTTGTGTTGTTAGTTGTTGTGTGGTGATGTTTATGGAGATGCATGGGATTAGTGCTGTACAAGCATGATTAGTGTCCTCAGCCACCGTACCTCTCATATAAGCGAGTCTGCATCTACTGCTTAACTGTGCCATTAGTTGTACGTACAGATCAGTTTAATTAATAAGTGGCGCTTTCTTTTGAGGGCTGTACAGCAGCGGTTTGGTAAGGGGGCACGCCTCTAGATTCCCCAAAGAGTATCAAGTCTATTAACTCATTCTACCCCAGATTCACCACACGAAGATAAGGATCGACCATGACAGTTCAAGGGCCGAGATGCCAGAATAGCTTGGCGCCTATGGGCGCAATGCGGTCTTCAGAGGACAACTGCAAAAATTGGGGATTTCGGTGTTGGGGTAGAATGAGTTAAGCGTGAGTGATAACGAGTTGACTCACACTGGTTGCCTCCTAACATTCACCCCCAGCTGTCTGTGTAGCGATGAATCCAGGAAAACAACGTGTGTACTTGACTGCCATATGTGTCCTGCATCATGTAAAATAATCGGATATGGTGGCCTAATTTGATGATAGGTCTCGGTGATACCGGCTCAAATCATGTAGTACAGTTGCGGCTATGTCGCGTAAACGTGAAGCGTAGGCCTGTCCCTACAATTTTCCCTGTTTACACTGACATAAGTATTCACGTAACAACTGCGATGTTAGGCCGCAGCCGGCGTGAAACCGTCAACAAAACACCCAACGATGTATTTTCATATTTACAGTCGTTGAATTATAACGAATACGAATACCTTTATTGTCCCAAGATGGAAATTTGTTTGCAGCGGATTTTATTAAAAAAAAAAAAATGTAAAAAAAAACAAAACACCCAAATGTGAACATAAAACAAACAAATACATTTGACTGACTAGAACACTCTGACCGATGACAGTGAGTATCTGCACGTAATTAACAGCACAACCAGATGTAATGTTAATATCCACCTAGACAGAAAACGTGCTTAAAAAACTAACTGAGAAGACACTACCTTATAGTTATACCACGCGCACAACGCACACGCACGCACACACGCAAACACCCCCACTTGCGTATCACATGATATTGTAGATTCATAGACCTGAGGCTGACATCATGACTGTCCTTCAAATGACATCATTTAGGAGACGGATAGATGATGTCACGAAAGAAAGACGTCTGCGATTTGTTTTGCACGTCACAGTTCCGTATCTCCTGGAGGAAGGCAACAAGGCATATTCTTCGGATAAAATATGAGTATCATCAGATACAATGTGGACGGCTTTGCTAAGCACCTGCTTCTCATATAAAGAAGAAAGGCAGGGCTGCTGAACACCAGTTATCTTGCTACTGATGTTGATAATACCCTGGACCTTAGTCTTATCTTTTAGGCTCATGTTCCCAAACGTTGAAATACAGCAGCAAGCTATTGTCATGTTTCAAGCTTTATGATGACCATGTTTCCGCAACATCAAAGTAACATATGAAGTAAAATTATTTTCGCATGAATCGAACACAGGGTGGTAAAACTGAAGATCCTGTGAACTGAGAAAAAAATTTTTTTCATTATTCCAAAATATAATCATATTAAGGAGAACATCCAAGCACAATACGATTGATGCCAAGCATCCCTTTCCTTACAGGTTACATTTTTGTTACATGCTCCACTTATTGTATCAAACATGTGTAATGGATCGACCAAGATAATTCAAGGGCAGTGCCAGATTAGCTTGGCGCCGACAGGCGCCAAGCTAATCTGGCACTACCCTTGAATTATCATGGTCGATCCATCTCCTGCCGTAGTGCGTCAGGGCTGAATGGGTTAATAGCACATTACACCAAGATTCATAGGTGAAAACGGAAATTAGATTACATGCTGACATAGCCTACCTGGTCTGCTCATCACAGTGAAACAAATTTATTGAAGTACACACATTTAAAGGGGCAAGCCCGACCTTTTTTTTTTTAAGGCTTTAGTTCGCAAGAAAGCTTTTACTGGGCTTCAGTATACATACCCACTTAGACCGTGACCCCCCTATTGTCCCACCAAATGCTTTCTTTCGTCCGTTCAAAGCGAAAAGAGGCCCACCTGAACCTTCTAACGGATACGTAAAATGATTGCTTCTGATAGCGGTGGTAGCTGACGTCATAACTATTCTATACGACCTTAGGTCATCTGCATAATTATAACCAATCAGAGACAAGATGGCGGATGAACCAGCGAAGAAAAAAAGAAAGTATCATCGACTCGCGCCGACAATGACAGACTTGGAATTGAAGAGAAAAAAAATGGGAAGAGAGACAAGATATCCCTAAGTAGAATTGTCATCGGACTAAGGGAATATGGACATGTGGCAACGCGTAAAGCAAGAGCTTGGCTTGACCGTCCACCAGGAATTTGTCGCGTTCCTGCTGAATCACTGAGTAAGTAATCTACGGTCTTTGTCGATCTTCCTATCATGCACAGTAGTTCCGCGAGCGCTAGTGATTTTCAGAATTCATGATCTTCAGTAGAATTTATCTCTTACTGATTTCGCAAGATTTAAAACCTGTTTTATCATATAGTGACGAGCTAGTTATAACATTTTATGCTGCAGAGATATGAAAACTACGGTGTGTGTCAAAGTTGCACATCGCTGGTCGTAACATGTCAGTTTGGTCAGTGCCGGCTCTCACTCCATTCACTCGATTCAGAGAGGTAGTGTTTCTGCTGCGATGGTGCACTTGTCGTTTCCAATGATGCTTTCATTACGTAGACTTCGATGTGTGAGATGTGAAATTGACTGCAGTTCTGTATCAATGATAGATACTGTTCAGTATTGCCATTTGCCTAAAGAACATAACGCATGGGAATGTGTGTTGGTGTCGTTACAATTATAAACATTACAGTCAACAATAAAAAATAATTTAAATACTCTATCACACAAATTCAATGCTCTACACACACACACTGTCAAAACTTTAAAACTAAACAACTAATCTCACAAACCAATACGTACCCATTTGGCACACACCCACGCTCATCTCCCGCACACACACGACACGACACACGCCTATTAATAGCCTAAGAAGTCTAAATTAATTAAAGGTATATCGTTTAAAATGAAAACAGAAGATAATAGAGTAAATATGTCACTAATTTAGTGATCACAGTCGGGTGTAAAACTAGTTAATATATATCATATGACTAGGTTAATACTGATATACACTATGCTCTCAACCGTCGGGTCGCCGGTCGCGCCCTGCCGGGGGAGGAAAGTCATGGAGTCAACTTGAATAAAAGCACCACCAACAGCCAAAGGGATAGCACAAGGGATGGGCGAGGTGCTCTGTAGGCTGGCCACACAATTTCATACACATACGGAAGAAGGTGCGTGTTTCCGAGAGGTAAAGGATCAAAGGTCACGCCCTCGGTGCACTACTGTATGTACTATCACTAGTAAATACTAGCAGGTCGAGCGGAACCCGCATTGTGATTTTGACAGCATAGCGAGTATGGAAGGTTTACTTATATTCGCCGACTTTCTCGTGAAAAATTACATCAAAGGGATGCCAGAGCATAATGGAACATCAGTACACGTGCACACTGACACGTGTGTACACCACACCGATGACCTCGTGACCTATGCTATGCTATTATTGAAGGGACAAGGACTTCCAGCTGGCGCTGATTTCGTCCGGGGGTGGGGGGGGTGGGGGGAATGAGCCAAGGGGTGGGGTGGGGGGGGGGGGAAGGGAGTTTAGTTCTGGCTGTCTGTCGCTGGTGCTCGCGCATCGCTAGTTTTACAATCTTGCATCATGGCTGCCCGCGCCCTATGGGGGTCGCCGCAAGTCGTAGCGGGGGGGGGGGGGGGGGGGGTGTCTCCTTCGTTCTTGTCGTCAGTGACGGGTCGTTTGTTTAGATGTGTTGGATCAGGGGGTGTTTGTTAAGTAGTTGTATTGTCTGGTTTGCGGTGGTGTGCCAAGTGTCTGGGGTGGGGTTTATGAAACAATAGGTATGCCGGACGACCACTGTGACCCGGCCAAACAAACCCTAAACACCAACCACACACCCAAATTCGAACCCACTCAACAACCCCAAATAAAAACAGTGGTACAGAAGCTAGAAGAATCCATAAATCTTAAGCTACCAAATAAAGCACCCAACGCACCAATAAGCGTACCACCATGGAAACTACCCCAAATAGAAGTAGACCTGGACCTAACCAAGCTCCAAAAAGAAATAGACGGGCCCAAAATGAGACTAGAGTTCGACGTAAAAAGAACAACCACGTACAATAAATACACCATCATCTACACAGATGGATCCCACGACCCACGCACACACGCAACTGGACTAGGTGTCCACGTTCCTCACAAATCGGACAGAGCCATCAAATTACCGGATCACACGGCGGTCTTCACAGCCGAACTCACGGCAATCCTAGGAGCCATCAAAGTAATAAAAGCAGACCTGAATGCAGCTAAACAAATTCTCATAGTCACCTCGTGACCTGCAGTATTGCGATACACTTATAGTCGGCGGGGGTCTGCCTTGTGACGATGGCTCATAAATATGCATATTAATTCAAAACGAGGCCGACGCAGACGATAATTCCGCGACTCGGGTACAAAAACAATACACCCTCCAAATGATGACATTTGGCATTGTACTTACAACATAAAGCTCTAAGGTAGTACATAAAGGACCCCGCACAGACATACTGTCAGCAGTATCTATTGCAGAGAGTTTTCTGACTGTTGAGATGCTTGATCATGGGGAATATAACTTTAAATGAGTTTTCGCATTTATTTGTAAGACTGTCGAGTAACCGTCACATAAACGTGCTCGGCAACAGCTGCGGCTGTTGTCAGGATGAAACCAGAGGCGCTCGACACATTGAGGCAGTACAATACATGTACTACGTTATTTTCGCGCGAGTCCTTCACGCGAAGAAACTGCAGTACTGTATTACGTCAGCGTGACAAGCGCCTTGATGATAATTATTATTATTATATTATTGATGACACTTTGGTTTCCGTGGCGTTTACTATGAGGACCACAAAGTTAACTGGCTTTTGGTAACTGATACAGCAGCCATATCCCAATGCGCGAAAGGCCATCGGGCGCATTGGGATGCCGAGAAATGTTTGAAATCGTTAGAATACATGCATCTCATTTTACACAAACACACACACACACACACACACACACACACACACACACACACACACACACACACACACACACACACACACAAGACAGAGACCATCGCACACCTACACCTCCCATTCCACTCCCCCCACCCCCCTCCTCCCTACGCCCCGTAGAATACATGCATCTCATTTCACACACACACGCACACGCACGCACGCACGCGCACACACACAACAGAGACCATTACACTTCCTGCTCCACTCCCCGCCCCCAACACACACACACACCATGCTGGGTGCAACAGTGCTATGGCATGAGCTATATCTCGGTTTGGGGCGAGTTAATGGAATGTGAGTGTGTGTGTGTGTGTGGGGGGGGGGGGCCGCGGGGGGGGGGGGGAGGGTGTGTGTGTGTGTGGGGGTAACGGGGGGGAAGAGGGGGGGGGGTGTTAGGGGTTTCCAAGAGTGACTTCCCCGCTTCCAGCGGAGAGAGAAGACAGAGGTCAGAACAAGAGGAGTCAAAGGAAATAAATGCCGAAAGTGTACAGGTAAAAGGCAGCAAGTCCCTTTGTCTAAAAAGCGAGATTTTCATTGTATTCGCCCCCCCCCCCCCCCTTCCCGCCGTTGGCCCGTGAAAAAGCCAGGTTTGGCATCTGATGGCCCTTGACCACGTTTGGTATCTGAGCGCCTAATCAGTTAGTCTCCAAACTCGAGTTTGCACTGCCGTGAACCTAAAGGGAGCATGAGCATCGCGCTATTCTACGGTTATTCTACGCCGCAGTGCCGGGACGGTCGTCGAATCACACGTGTTGACAGCCATGGGTGTTTTGTTTTGGGCTCGGTGGTTGCGATTTTATCCCGGCTGCGTAAACATAGCAGCATAGAGGCAACACTAGCCACCAAGATACATACAGTACATTTACCTTCTCACAAGCCCCCGCACTCTGCGCGGCCGGAACTCGTGAAGATCTATGCCTCTTGGGGAGTTTGTCTTTGGTTATGGGCGTCTGGTGTAAAAACAAGAATATATTATCCTCGTGAAAGTATGCGGTAACGGTGGAATGAATGTTTCTTGATAGGTTCATTTGTCTCTTTGCACATCAGATGGAACAGAGAACCTTCTGCCATACCATCTGACGGCAGTTCCGATGAAAGCAGCCTTCAAGGCAGGCTAAAGTCTTGTACTGTCTCCAGCCCTCAACCAAATAATAGCCCTATCCAAGACCATTTTAGTATATATTTAATTTTTTATTTGTAACCTGGCTTTTAAATTTCTGCCCGTATATGTGCCTCAGCAGATACAAGTATATTCCGTAGTGAACCCGACTCTCTCTGTACCAGAACAAAAGAGGGGGGAAAAGTGTGTTCATTTATAATATGGCCATTGATGTACGGTTACTGAAAAACAAAAGAAACGGCTGAAACTCACTGCAAAACACAATAGCCCATCTCGCTCCCTTTCCCCCACTCAGCCTAGAAATTAAAATTGTGTGAACTGATAAAGCAAAACTTAGGCACAGATTCTCATGGGTCACGGTCCTGTAACTTGCGTGGCGGACATTTGAGGATCTATGCCTTTTCTCATCTGTAGAAAGGACCACTATCACACTGAATTAGATACACTCAATGATAAACACCTCCTATCTGGAATAAACATAGATCCTCATGACGCCCTCAGATACGAAAGCTAATGAGAATCCTGACTCTTGCTTGCCTCTATCATTATGCTGGTCCTTACATACAAGAAGCTGCGCGAGCTGATTCAGTGACTGCCTTCCGCCATTGTATTAGACGCGATGACAGCAATTATAAACAAACCGTTCTGCTGGAAAAACTGGACAGAAACCGAAAAGAGCGCGAGCTCACATTCCATCGAATCAAAATGATTAGGTTTTTCTGAGTCTGAGTTAGAACTGTAATGTTTACGTTTCAGGTTCAATGGGCAAGCGGGTTAATTGTCTCCAAGAAAGTCCAAGAAAAACAAACAAGATAAAAGCTAGACCCCACCCCCACCCCCCGGAGGTAACAGTCTCTCTCTCTCTCTCTCTCTCTCTCTCTCTCTCTCTCTCTCTCTCTCTCTCTGTGTGTGTCTGCGCAGGGGCGCCGTTGTTTCATATTTTGTGAAAGTCTTGACACGCACTGACGCGCCTTCTAGGGAAAAGCGATGCCCGCAATGGCCTGTTGCAGAATCCAGCACTAATCCATTCACTGCCATTAGACGCAGATGGTGTTTCTGAAAGTCTTTGTTTAGCGCCGTCCAGGGAATATCGATATATTGTGGTGTCAGCAAGTCATATATCCTCATAAGTCCGCGCAACTGCGGGGGCTTATCAGGATCTATGTCTCGTGCAGTTGGATCGTGTTTACGTTTTATTGGCAGCGAAGAGATTCAACTCCGTCTCAGTTTGTGTGTGTGTTTATCATGTTTTGCCGGTAAATTGATCACACAGAAGGACAATGTTGAGCAGTACTGGAATTTCATCAATATTTCTTCCGAAAATAAGTCATTCTGGCGTGTCAGTGACAGAACTGACACAGTCGTGAACACTTGAAACCAGTTCCTACCATATGCAAGACGTTTTGTTCATGAACTTGAATGTGCGTATCTTGCAGAAGAAGGAGAAGCATGTCAAAATACATATTTGTATGTGCTGGGGCTCATTTTGTAGTCACCAATGAAGCTTTCTGCCTGAAGGTTCCTGAAATAGGCCAAACGAGGCAGAATGCCTTTGTAGCCCAGCTGTAAAAAAAGTCTTTCCTCTAATTTACATGCTTCCTCCTCCCCCCTCCCCAACCCCTCCCCCCGTTTGATTTTGCGGCCACTGGAAGACGGTCTAGCGTTGGGGATGCCTTTTGTGTTAGGTTGAAGGTCCCAAAGAAAGGTTCCCCCCTCCCCCCCCCCCCCCCCCGAGGTCCGAGGTCACTGATCCGCGCCTGACTGCGCAAACGTATCCACCCATGCTGGGTATTAATACTATTATCAGTTTCTCAATGCATAGTAGTTAATGATAAGCTTTCCAGCCCATCCACCCTGCGCTTTGGCGTCCCACAAGGTTCAGTTCTTGGATCAGTCCTCTTTATCCTGTATGTTCAGCCACTGGCCAGTGTCTTTAACCGTTTCTCTATATCACATCATGCATTTGCAGATGATACTCAACTCCATGACTCATGTTCACCTGATCAGATTATGGACACAATCGAGAGCCTTCAGGAATGTGTCTTGGAGACTAAGATCTGGATGACTTCAAACAAATTACAGTTGAATGGCGGAAAAACCGAGGCCATGATCATTGCTTCCCCGAGGTTGACGAAGACGCTGACACTCCCCCAGTCATTACAAATCTGTGGTGCCACTGTCCCCTTCTCCCCACATGTAAAATATCTGGGTGTCACACTTGATAGTAGCCTGTGCATGCGTCTTCATGTGAACAACGTTTGCAGATCCGCCTATACTGAACTGCGACGTATTGCTTCAGTCCGCCACTATCTGACACCTGAAGCAACTAAAGTACTTGTCTGCGCTTTTGTTTTGTCTAAATTAGACTATTGCAATGCTCTTTTGGCTGGCTGTTCTCAGTGTCTGATTGGCAAACTCCAGAAAATTAAAAACTCAGCTGATAGGTTGATTCTTAGAGTCCCTAGATCGGATCATATCACACCCCAACTGTCTGCTCTTCACTGGCTACCTGTAACAGCTAGGATTCAGTATACAATTTCATGCATGACTCACAGTTGTATTACCTGTTCCTGCCCACACTGACCTAGCCTCTCTTCTCCAGCTGTATACGCCCTCAAGACAGAAATTTCACTCTGCTGCCGACTCTCGAGTCCTACGTATCCCTCTCCGCGTCAAAACAAAGTCGTTCCGTGAGAGGTCACTTCAGGTACCAGAGCCCAGTTGTTTGGAATAATAATAATAATAATAATAATAATAATAATAATAATACCGTTATTATATAGGCGCTTTTTCTCAAATTTTGGGCAAATCGACTCAAAGCGCCGCGAACTGAAACCCAACACGCACACTCACGTAACAGACACGGATTTACGCCATTTAAGACAAACACAGTACAAGACAGACGGCGAAGGGCCAGTTCAGCTACTGAAGTTACAGAGATTTTTGATCGCTTGTATTTGAAATTTGTAAAGTGGCCTGAAACCGGTACCAAAGTGTGGGTGGGGGGGAGGGGGGTGGGGGGGGGTGGAAGAACCGGAGTACCCGGAGAAAGAACCCCCGACGGTCCGCCCGAATTAACGGTGACACTTACCAGAGGAGAAAAGTCCGACGCCGGAAGCCGTTTTCGAACCTCACACCTTTGGCATTGGTGGCAGGCGCCTTAACCACTGCGCAACGGACCACCACATGGAATCATGATGGATTCGGGAGAGGAATTAAGGCAAGCTCAAAAGACTCATCTTTTTTTCTGTCTGCTACCAATGACTTTTGTCACAGACCTGTCATGCTGAAGTCTATCTCTATTAGATGTAGTGTGTGTGTGTGTGTGTGTGTGTGTGTGTGTGTGTGTGTGTGTGTGTGTGTGTGTGCGGTGTGTGTGTGTGTGTGTGTGTGTGTGTGTGTGTGTGTGTGTGTGTGTGTGTGTGTGTGTGTGTGTGTGTGTGTGCGGCGAGCGCGCGTGCGTGAGTGCGAGTATGAGTCCATAAGCGTAGCATTTTTTAATGGTGACTTTATAGATTGTTTATAGAGTGCGTTGTATTTAAAAAAAATACTTTTTGTAAATTGAGTTTTTGTAATTAGTTATTTTTGTAGATTTAGTTTTTGTTAAGCCCCTAGAGCTCGAATCAGAGCTAGAGGCGCAATACAAGTACTCATTATTATTATTAGTTTCTCTCTCTCTCACATTCAGGACTGAATCTATTTGAGGTTTGCGTGTACTAACCCTCTGGCTGTCGGTACGATGGTTCCTGCAGGAATCGGGCATCGCAACAAAAAAACGTTGCTGACAGGCCAAGGGTTGACACGTTCAATACATGCCGCAAATGAACGCGTCGGCTATTTTCTGCGTTTCTGCATGCGGCACCTTTGAAATGCCGAGCTCATTTTCTTAGTTTTGTGTCTGAAGCATGTATGTGGTACATGATGCTGCACATCGCTTCAACAATACACCAAATAATTACTAAATACCATTGCAACGTTTCATACTTTTCATACCGCCATTTCAGTTTTCTCACCATTGGAAGAAATGAAACCTTTGAGCCACGCTTTCTAAACAAACGACTGCGATGCAAACCCCATACTCCCTTTAACCCATTTACCCCCCACGGCCGTATTTCGCAAATTTTGGAGGTGTCACCTAACGACTATGTACCAGTTGCAGGAGATGGATTGACCGTAATTCAAGGGTAGTGCCAGATTAGCTTGGCGCCTTCAGGCGCCAAGCTAATCTGGCACTACCCTTGAATTATCATGGTCCATCCATCTCACGATGTAGGCGTTGTGGCTAAAGGGGTTAACTTACTAGCAACTAACTAAATAAGTGTCAAGGAAAGATGCCATTGCCCAAGAAGCCAGGCGCAAAAGAATTAAAAGATTTCAGGCCTGTGGCCCTAACATCTGTGCTGTGCAAGTCAATGGAGAGGGTTGTGTGCAGCCAACTGACCGCCGCTGTGGCCGATCACATGGATCCGCTCCAGTTTGCGTGCAGACCGCGCAGGGGGTGGGGGGGGGGGGTGGAGGACGCGTGCCTTACCCTTCTTGACGCGGTCTGTCGCCACCTGGACACACCTGGCAACCAGACGCGCATTCTTTTCATGGACTTCAGTAGCGCATTTAATACTATTGAGCCATTTCTGTTGCTGCAGCGACTACTGGAGCTTGAGGTGAACACCAATCTCGTTCTGTGGATTAAGGCGTTCATGTGCGACCGGCCACAGCGGGTGGGTCTGAGGGTCTCCGAAACAAGTGTCGGGCCATGCGATTCTTCTAGATACCCTGTCTCGGCCGGCTCGCCTGACAGAATGGTTCCATCTATTGACGAAATGATTCTGTCGGGGGAGCTGGTGCTGAGCACGGGCGCGCCACAAGGTTGTGTGTTGTCGCCTGTACTGTTTTCCATATACACCAACCAGCTCCGGATCAACACAGCCCTACTAAAGCTGATCAATTACGCGGATGACATGGCTCTCGTGGCCAACTTGAAAGACGAGGCCACCTTGTCACAGTGCAGTCGTCGATGACGTTGCCCAGTGGTTGATGACAGCTTTCTACAGCTGAATGACGGGAAAACTGAAGAGATGGAGCTGGTGGAGGGGGGGGGGGGGGGCTGGGACGGGTAAGAACTTGTTAAGTAAGCCTCTGAAAATCAAAGACCAGCAGGTGGGGATGGTTCCCGGCTTAAGTACCTGGACACCGTCATTGACAGCAACATAACATTCACCGTTCACAGCAAATGCTGATCACGTGTACAAGAAAGCCCAGCAAAGACTGCACCTTCTACGTAGCTACGTAAACTGAGGAGTTTCAGCGTTTCTCCGGACATCCTGCATGGTGACTGAGTACAGGTCTCTAGTAGAGAGTATCCTTGCCTTTAACATTTGTCTCGACTGTGAAGGATAGGGCACGGCTGTCTAAAGTTGTCATTACGGTATTTATAATGCGCTTTTCTTATAATAATTATAACTCTAAGCGCGCACTCACAACTCGCCCACGCATGCGCACGCTTTAGACAACGACTCACGTACCACAAATAGTGAAATACATTATGACAGTCTGCTTAGGGTCTGTCGGACCT